>VWZK01017127.1:0-282377 GCA_013396935.1 Baryphthengus martii | reverse complement strand
GAGGGTGGGGGGGAAAGCGTGGAAAATCAAAGAGCGCCATGATGCCAGCAACCAACACCTCTGCGTGCTATTAATACATCAGACATGGTGGGGATCAGAAGTCAAAGAGTTAATCATAACCATCCTCTTCCTATCTGTACCTGTCTCCCGCTAGATGCTTTTATCCCCGAGCAGGATTACAATAGAGCATGCTTTCCATGCCAGAAAGAAAGGATCTGAGTCCTTTGATTCCATATATTGTTTCCCGTAGTTACACGGGATCGACAGAGGCGGAGGATAAAGGATGGGCAGAGCTGGCGCAGACAGGGGTGTCAGGGGAAATCTCCCCAGGAGTTCGGTCGTGGAGAGATTTTCCTCAGCACTGGCGTTGATCTCCACGCTGATGCCTGCTTTCCTCTCTGGGGGCTGGATGAGTGGGTGATGGGGTCACTGCTGCTGTGGCATCCGAGGCAGAGGTGACCAGGGAAGCAGGGTGAGCTCAGAGGCTTAGGTTCCTGGAGCTTTCCCAGGAAAGCTGGCACCATGGGGGCGCAGGACAATTTTCAGTAGCTGAAGAGAGGGCTGACTGGTGGGTGTGGCAGCTTCCTGAGGAAAACTGATGGTTAAAGGCATTGTTTGAGGGAGTGTTACAAAGCTTGTAAGCACCTCGAGGTTTTCTCGATATTAAAAAACCATCCTTTAGCTAAAATATTTGGTCAGGAGGCAAACAGCCTCCTTCTAAAAGCAGAGTTTTATGATAGCAAAATGCTCTATTTATACAGTTTTCCGATATCAACAGGCAGCAATGCCTGGTTGCCAAGGCTGAGTCTGGGCGTTGCAGTGGCTCTTTGGCTCCTCTCGCCTCACCTTGGTCTTTAGTGTGACTTGCAGTTATTAAGGGTACCTCTGGCCTGGGGGTGGCCCTGGCTGCCCTCTGGGTGTCAGGTGCTTTGTGCTTGACTTGACCTTCATTTGCCACTGGAGTGTACGGGTTCCCACCCATAGCTCTCCAGTTTGGAGTAAAAGAAGAAACTGGAAGAATTGCAAGTGTTTGCCTTGGAATCAACAGTTTGTTTTAATTTCTTCACTTCCCACAAATTTCCTTCTCTGTGATGGTGAAAGGATTGCTGGGAAAAAAAGAAAGCCCAAACCTCAGCCTGTTCTCTTTGAAATGGGTTGTGTTGAAGCTTCTGTAAATGAATATTCATTAACACTAGTGAGTTTTGTGACCAAATCAAAGGCATACATTAGTGAAGTTGGCAGGTGTCAAATTTGGACGACCTTTTTTTATTTTAATATTTTACACTTCTGGCCCTTCTTCTCCTCCAGCAAAAGCAAATCAGACATTCTGTGTTACACCTTGTGCGTGCTGCCCATCCCACAAGAGCCCACCTGATTTGTCTGCGTGAATCTTCTGAAAACCCTTTTCCAGTTTGGTAAATTAGATATTTCATCCTGCCACTAAGGAACTATGTTGGTGCCTCAAAGCTTCTGGGCTCTGAGGAAATGTGATAGGACTGTAAAGTTATGCAACAACAACTGGGATGATGAAATCATATGAAAATGTCATTTTTTTTTACTGTGCTTAACACTTCCCCCCTCCCCAAACTCCTGCATTTTGGAGGTACATCAGGTCCTGCATTCACTGGAATAGGGAGAAACTAATTTTTGACAGTGTCCTGCGTGCTGACACTGCTGTGGATTTTCCTGTACCAATCCCATGTTACTTGCGTGGGGCCAGGAGCCATCCTGAGCGCACAAGGGGAACAGCACCTAGCATCATGCCACGGCATCCACTCACAGGCACTGCGTGCAGTCGGTACCTGGCCAAAACTTCCTTCTGGGGTCAGGTCTGCAGCATCAGCACCTTTGTGGAGGAAGAGGCAGAGACAAGTTTCAGCTCTGAACAGCATGGGAGCAGATACCCCTCTTGGGAAGACAACCCCGTGGTGTCCGTTCTGGGTTACTCCCCTTGGTACGCTTGGGTATAACTGACTCTTTGTGCTTTGTCTGACTGTGCCTCATCCCCTGACTCCTCCAGACTGTTAGCAGTGTCTGACTGATACTCCCTTCACCCCTTTCCCCCAATGCAGCTTTATGCGTGCCTTCCCTTCTCCCCCTTATCCTGGAAATATCTACAACATTAGAGACACTGTGGTGCAAACAAGTCCCCCTTGGCACTGAGCATCTCCCTGCTCTCATTTACCAAATCTGCACCTGCTTTTTAAAATTTTGTTCGACCTGCTTTCCCATGCAGCATCCAGGGTTGCTGTTGTTAGCTGAGCACCAGCATTGCTCCAGTGTAAGGTGCCATTCAGTTGTGAGTCAGACTGGAGAAACTGGGTGCCTTTTGCTGTAACTACTGTGGGAAGCATCTCTGTATTTGGAGCTTAGACCAGTCAGTCTCTGGATGATTTAAAATAGAGATGCACTGAACCAGAAAGTGTAAGCACTTTGGTCACATCCTCTGCACTGTGTTGGAGTCCTTGTGGGGGGTCTCACTCCTCTCGTTCAGGGGTGTTAGCTCTGGATGGAGCAGGGTGCGCATAATGTTTGGGTCGGCCAGAATGCACCTACAGGAGTGAGTTTCTCAGGCTGTGTAGTACAGCCAGCCATCATGTCCATTGCTGAGGTGTTTTTCTGCATGAGGTGGCAATCTTTTGTGCTTGGGTTGTGCAAGCATGCTCTCATGCAGACCAGATTTTCTAGGATGCACCCCCCCCCACCCGTTGCTGTTAACATCGCTATTATACTCCTCTTGCGTGGCGTGTTACAGGGAATCAATGGGGATGATGACACTGAAAGAGCTGTTACGAATTATTTTGGCTCGTGTGTTTTGGTAGTGCTTGGCACTTTTCAAGCAAGGCCTCAGCCCAGATGAACTCAAAATTACAGTATATACAGAGCACAATTTAGAAAAAAAAAAAGCATCTGGAGTGTGAAATGTCTGTTAGAGGACTTGTTTGTTCCAGTAGTGATTGGTTGCGGCAATTAAAACATCATCGGTGTGAGCTCAGTGAAGAGGAGGCGTGAAGACAACTCCACAGAGCAAAGGGAGAAGAGCTAGTCACCAGAACAAATGCAAGGAGGGACATGGGAGAGGCAAATGGTGCTCAAATCTCTTAGAAGAGGGAACAATATTCCTGGGAATGGTCCAAGGGTTGGCATATGAATGGGGGAAGGAGCTGCTGGTCCTGAGCTGGCAGACTAAGCCATGGGGAGACAGAGCTCGAAAATGTGGTGTTGTAGAGGAAGGATCTCACTTTTGGGCTCAGCAAGAAGAGAGAAGAACTGGCACAAAATGAGAAAAAGAAGCAGATGCAGAAAAATGAAGAGAGACTGGAGAAATTCGGTGGAGTGGGCACAGAGAATAATTTTAGTTGTAGCCTTTTGAATTGATTGATGTGAAGAGAGCTGAGAAGTAAGTAGGCTTCAGTTGAAGACAGCAGAATCCTTTGAGATAGGAAAAATGCATCTGTCTGGACTCCTCCTGTGTGAGACACTGGTCTCAAGCTAACTGTTGAGAGTCAAGGCAGAAACTTTCTCTTTGGCCTGAGCAAAGTGCTGGAGTAACGTGAGGTGTTCTGGTGTGAGATAACAGCTAATTCATTTTGGAAACCAGGGGTAGCATGTCCTGCAGATACAATGTATGGTGAGTACCTGGAATGGGGAACTGAAGTCCTTGTCTACGTTTGGATCTATTCCATATCTCCCCTGGCTGTGCTTTTTTTCCCACCCACCTTTGCTTAACAATATGAAGCTACACACAGATGAGTGTGTGATGTGCCAAAAGTGTTTGAAAAGCTTACTGAGTGTTGAGCATGGGACAATGACATTTTTATTCTGCTGTTTGCACAAGATTTAGACTGATTTAGACAGCACTTTTTGTCTTGCCTTTGAACACCAAGGCCTGGGACTTCTGGATCCCCTCTTACTCTTGAGTATTTGCTTAATAGTTGTATTTTTTCATCTGTAGTGGTTTAATAGACTTGGCCCTTCTCAGTTTACGTGTGAACGTCAGTGAATTCACCTTGCATATTGCACTGGACTTGGTTATGGCAGCTCTGGAGATGCTTTAGCTGATCAGTAGCAGTTGTTGGGACTTCCCACCACCGTTTCTATGATTCTGTGAGAAGTCTTTTCCTTTCCTTTTTTCTACAGGAGAAGAAGTGGCCATAGGATTTAAGACACTTCCAGATGATGTCTTAAATTACAATCAGAGTAGGTCCTTCTGGGGACATTTCTAGGGAAATCGAAACCTTTGGCAGAGGGACAGGAATAAGGGTTTGGGGCAGCGATTCCTTTAACTGCCACAGCAAGTTTGTCGGTGCCCGTATCAGGGTTTTCAACATCCTAGCTGGTGCCACCACAGGGAGCCAAGCTGTATTTTGCTGGAAGCAGGGCAGGTTTGGAAAGGAGACAGTTGCTGTCTGGGAAGGTAACTGATACGGTGAGGCAGTTGTTCTGCAAGTCTGAATCTCTTTCTTAGAAGTGCGGAGAGTAACCACTGCCAGTGAACCACTTTCTCGACAAGAGGTCAGGGTCTGTTTTCTGCTTTACAGCCACTTCTTTCATAAGCAAGTTTATATAAGTGGTAAAAGGAAGGAACTTCATTTTCCTTTGCGAGATCCAAGAGAACCTCACTATTGTGTTGAGCGCTTGAGCACTATGAGAGTTGGTTGGAATAATTTTCTTGCAGCTTTTGTAGAATGTGAGAAAGGTGGAACAGGGATGAAGGGCAAAATAATTAGCAGATTTCTAATGTTGCTACATGTAAGGATCATGGTGGTGTCCTTTGGGACAGAGGTATTTTGGGATTGCTTTTGTTTGCCGTGTGATGCGCTTGTCACAAGACAAAGTTTTGATCTGTAGTGCGTGTCGTGATGAGGTTTAAAGCCTCAGCTCTTGCTTAGGTGAATGACAGATGTCACCAAACAATAAATGTCCCCACTGATTTCAGTAAAATCTACACTCTGTGTGGAATCTCTCTAAGTAAAGCTGATGACGCTTGCCCACCTTGCCTGTGAGTGGCTAAAAGAGTGTGCAGTGCTCACGGCTAAGAGCCTGGAAGGGTTTTTCATGACTCGTGGTGATAACCCTGACAGGGGGAGCAGCAAGCCTTGCAACTTGCTATGACTTGCAGAGTAAGTAGATACGTGAAGCAACATGACAGTAAAAAGCGTCTTAAGTGCAAACAATACACTTTGTATCCACCTCATTTGGTCGGTCATGAATTACTATTGCTAATGTCATATTAAAGGGTGTTTTCTACGGTTTTGCTTCCCTTGAATCCACCTCTAGTGTCCAGTGAAGGGCTTCCATACGGTCTTAGCTGGATTTTGAGTGTGAGTGGTGCCAAGGCTGATGTGTCCCAGTAACCTGATGCAGGTTTCTGACTAGAATTTAGATAGAGCTCATCTTCAGTTCAGCGGCACACGTCAGCCAGCTGTGCTGTGAATTGCTGTTATTTTTTTCCCAGTATGAACCTTTGCTATGAATGGCTTGCTGAGATTTTGAGATCAGGTCTAATTGATGTAACCTGTGTGTAACCCAAGAGATGGCTATAACAACACACGATGCAATGGGTGCAACTCTCCAGCCTATACTTAGGTGGAACTCCTGCTGATGCCAATGAATATTGTCATCAGTGAGGTGTTTGTTGTGCTTTCCTTCTAAAAGCAAAGCAAAGATGACATTTACAGGGAAGAAATCCCCATAGAGAGTGAGGAGCTGTAGGAGTAGCCCTTTTAGTCTATGTGATTAAGGAGTGAAATTGCAAGCTGAGTATGAAGTCAGGTCTCCAAAGGGGGAACAAAAGAACATCAGATCTTTTAAATGAATAAAGATGAATGAATATATTGGCTACAGACCAAGATACAGCATTACTACAATCAACATAATCCTTTCTAAATGAATTGCCATATACCGGAGTGCATTTGTTAAGAAAAAGACCTTAAAAGCAGGATTCTCTGTCAGTGGCCTATTGGAAATGATGCCTCAAGGATATAATGTTTTACAGGCAATTCCCTGAGCTGATTCAGGGATCACCCTAGCTAAAAATTGCTTCCTATGGAGGGTAACCTAGACATGGAATTCAAAAGGATGGATAGTGCTGATTAAAAGCAGATCTTCCATAAGCAGACAGTACTTCATGAAATCCCATTTACAGCTCTTTGATCCTTATGAAAGGATTTAAAGCAAGCATTCCTCTTGGGAAGGATGTCTTTCTCCTTTTGTTATTAAGTTTAAAAGTCTTCCTTATTTGTAAGTACTTTACTAAAAACAAGGTAATTTAACTGTATTGCATTGTTACAAGTGGGTCTGAATCTGACCAGCTCTTACAACCAAATACGCACACACTGAAAATCTCTTGTATATTATGGGACACAACTCTGCAAGAAGGAGAGCACAGAAGCAGAGAGGGGCTCCGAGCATCTCATTCCATTGTTTGCCAGTGGGAGTTCTGCCTTTGAGAAACTGCTCCCTTGCAAATAGTCTTCTTTTGGAGGTTTGGATAGTCAAGGAGAACACAAATATCAGCCTGTGTCTTTTGAATCTTCCCTCTAAATTGGGGATGCCGTGTCTTTTCTAACTCTCAGTGGCCTTTTTAAAGTCTTAGTGACAAAGGGTTCTGTCTCTCAAATGCTAAAAATTTTAAGATGAATGTCTTGACTGCAAGTGTGATAGCATAGTTTAATGCCTTCTTATGTCTATTGCCTTTAATCTGACGTCTTTTAAACCACATACATTTATAGGCAGAGAACTGGAAGTACAGGTGGATTTGGAATTTAAACTGTTTTCAAATGGCTATTTTGCATAGAATCCTTAGTCATCTTCAGGGCCATTGACTAATCTGGATTTTAGAGAATACAGCCATTGTTACTCTAAAGATGTAAGGACAATGGTATATTCTAGTAAATCCTTAGAATTATGCAAAGGATGAAATCACTGCTGAGTGTTTGCTCCTCCTTTAGGCCTGGAAAATCTGGGGCTAGGAGCATTGCAAAGACTTTTTCAGTTGGTAGTGGCTGCAATGCAGCAATCAAAGAAGTCCAAATGCAAGAGTGAGGCAGAGCTTAGACCCATATGCTGGATATGTTATATGAAGTTCATTGTAGTTAAATTGTAAAGCAAACAGTAAATAGTTAAAAGGACATAATTTACTTGGTTCAGAGATGAAGATGTAGTAGGTAGACATTCCATTTGTGGAAGAAAAGCGAGAATGTAATAGCACATACCAGAATTGCAGCCTGGACAGATGCTGCTATTTCATGAAAACACTGCTCTTGAAATCTCTTTGAATCTTCTTGTATGGTTAGAATACATAATGGCAGATTGATTCTTTCTTTTATTTTTTTTTTCAAACTCCATCTTGTACAATGGAGGTGTGGTTTTCTCAGAAGGGTGGCTGCAGGTGCAGTACCATGGGTATTGATACTGAAGTGTGTGGTTTGCTGTAACTTGTGCTGCATTATATGTTGACACACTGCGTGAATTATAGGTAATATTTATTTAGTAAATCTTATGTCAGAAAATGACAGTTTCTATTACTATGTTTTTCAGTAGTTCCAGAAGCAGACTGAGAACTGCATGTGTCAAAAATTATGCTTGAATTCTGTTGTGAGTAATATTTTTAAATACCTCTAGCTCTGAATGGGAAAAAAAAAGGCTAATTTTAAATTTCTTTGCAGATTCTGCTCTAACATTTGGATCATATTTACAAATAACCCGGAGTGATTTTACTGACCAAAGGAATTTGACTTCCCTTGTAATTGCGCAGAGGCTGCTGCAGACCTGGGGACTGCAGCAGGGCTGAGGCTCATCATCTGGCAGGTTGATGCAGACGCTGCTGGTGTCTGCTGGCCGTGTGCTATTGGGAGCGTGTGAAAAATCTGGACACGCTTCATAAGAGCTGAGCCAAGCTGATCTAAAAAAAAGCCTCAGCAAAGCAGGCGGTTTCTACAGGTTGTGCCAGTCGCCGGTTTAGGGATGTTTCACGTTGCTCTTGCTGTAATGCAAACAATAGTTGTAAGGGAGCAAAGCCACCGCCTTGTTTCTGAGCAGCCAGCCCCTCCTCCTGCAGCAAACGATGCTGAGTTGGTGGCATCTCCTTCTGCTGCCGTGAAAATTGCTGTCGTGTCACAGACTAAGCTCCGTGGCTTTGCTGCCAGATTAAGCAGGAGAAGCTAGACTGCGATTAGTGAAAAAAAATTACCAGGAAAGCAGCGCACAAAGTTTGAAGGTGAAGAACTGTGAATAGTAGGAATGGCTGTGTTGTATGTGGCGGCGAGCTGAGCTAGGAGGTGCCGGAGTGCTTGTAAAATGGAGCTGCAGGGAGACAGAAGATAAGTATCGTTGTTTTCCTGATGCTCTGTCATAGCCAGGCACAAAACCTGGAAGCAAACAGCTTTGCACCAATGCGGTCACATCAGCGATGGGTGGAGGAGAAACATCACAGCTCCCACACCCGCAGTGACTGCTGAGCAATGGTGCAGATTTGCAGTGATGCTTTCTGCACCTTCCATGGCGGTGGCAGCAGTTGCCTTTTTCCCCTTGAATCCTGGCACCTAATGAATTGTTTAGTTTATGCATTCAATATAATACTCCCTCTCTGTTTTGCTATCTTCCTGCTGTCTGTCCTTGGCAGGCTGGATGGAGGAGAGGGTCCCGGCAGCTTCCCTCGGCTTGCACTTGGAAGAGCTAAGCTGGCAGCTTCTTGTGCCAGGCCATGCACTGAAAACTTGGTATGGAGCCCTTAGGGCTTAGCAGGCAGGGCACCAGTGACTGAGACATCTGTTAGCTGAATAGAGAGGTGGCAGCCATGCTATAAAGGCTTACACTATTGTCACCCCCTGAGCTGAGAAATGAACGCATTGTTATTAGCGTTGAGAGAGCACCCAAAGGTCACTTGAGTGGCTAAGGGTACATCTGAGAGCTAGGCAAAGAAAGTGTCTTGCCTGGAGGGGGTTACAGCTGGGAAGGGGAAATATGGGCCAGCAGCTCATGGTTAATTCATAACTTCAGGCTACTCCTTCTACCCCACCCCCACCTCCATTTTCCTCCTAGTGCTACAGAATGTGGCTGCCTCCAGTCTGGAACATTGTCCTGGTAGAAAATTACTTTGGTCCCTGTTTTTTCTGGGCATTTGGCACTTGGTAAGAAAACTGCAAGTAGCCTGCCTGACATCAGGCCCCTGGTAAATAATAAATGACCCTTTACTCTGCACAACCAAGCACTGTGCCCCAGGAAGCTAAACTACTTCATAGACCCTGTGTATTCCCAGATTCCTGCCCAGGTTTTCACTGCTGCCAGTACCAGTGACCCGGAACAGTGCAGGAGCACCTGGGCATTGGTGACCATGGCAGCAGGGCAGGGTGGCAGGGTCCCTCTGCCTTCAGGTGAGGGCTCTGCCTGTCCCTGAAGCCCATGCTTAGGCTCTGGTGGGGAATGAATACTTACATGCTGACTGAAGGTTTATAGAGAAATTTATTTCTTGAAAAATACAGCAAATCACTTGTCAATGTTAACCCACTCTGCCTTTCTAGTCCGTTGTATTTGTGTAATTTTTCCATGTGTCCATGGAAAGGTATCTATGGTTAGGTGCACACAGGCACTTGGTACTGCAGCTTTAGCTAAGGACAGGACATTCCTGGTCTGGAGAAGGGTGTAGGAGCCAGTGCCTGTTTCCTTGGGCACAGTGTGCTGCTGGGGTTGTCCACGCAGCACTGAAACCCCACCTGGATTGCTTGTGCCCATCAGCACCATCTCTGTAAAGGTGCCTGGCTTTGCTGGTGCTCCTGGCTTGCAGCCATCTGTAACGTGTCCTGAGGACACACTGACAGCTCATGCTGATCAGGACAAATTCCAGCAAACTGCTTTTTCTTCCGCACTCGCTGATTTGATGGAATGGAAATGTGTGTCAGAGATGCTTCCACATTTATCCGGTCCTGATGAAAGCTGGGCAAGGCTCCACGGCACCCCTCCTCTACTTGGAGAGCAGTGGAGAGCAGCAAGATTTGTGGGGGTTTTTTGGCAGCTTTGTCTCCCATGGCTTCCTATTCATGGCTGGGGACAACCCTGGCCACAGGCCAGCTTAGGTGCTCCCTTTTGCAACAATTTGAAATGGTTTGTGTTCTCTTCCGAGTGCGAAGGTGTCAAGAGTTAATGTTGAAAGTCTCCCTAAAGTGCAGATTTCTTTCTTCACCAGAATTTCTGAGACCCTCTGAAATTCTGAAGGAGGCAAGACTTTGTAGTTAAACATTTAGTAATCCTTTCTAAACTTTAAGTGAGGCTTAATTTAATTGGCAGCTCATATAATTAAGTACTTTCTTGAAACTGCATTTGTGTCCTTTTTAGTTTCAGATTATTCTCATGCCTACTTTGCCTTATATATGTATATTTTTATATGAAAACATTTTAAATCCTTAGATCTAAAATTATTTTTCCAGGGTTGTACTTCTGCTTTATTTTAGTCTGGTTTATTTTCCTAGCCTGTTACATTTCTTTCTATTTATTATGCATCTTCTATTTTAAAGGAAATAAAGTGTAGAACATCTTGATGAGTGTGCGGATTTTTTTGACTCATGAACAGCGACAGATGCAGTGCTCTGGTAGTATTCCCTGCCTGTACCAATAGGCTCTTGCCTCTTGTAATTGGACAGAATTAATATTTAGGAAGGCAACTGAATGAGCTTCAAAAGAGCTAGCAAGATGGTGGTCTCCACAGGTCAGCAGGCAGTGGAGTAAATCATCATGGTGAGGAGATGCAACTACCAGCACAGGGCAAGATAATTTCTTACCATGAGAGCTGCTAATTCACAAGTCCTGCAGTTACAAATGACAGTTGAAAAGCTGGGGAGAAAACAGGGAGCCTGCTCTGGCAAATTCCAAACTGTGGCCTTGCGATTATCTCCGTCCTTTCAGGAGAGGTTACCAACATCTGAAGCAGGTTTGAGGGACATATTTCATTGTAGTTCTGTGCCTTGATTCCCTCCCAAGTTCATCTCGCTGCTGCTGCACATGGAGAGAGGCCTCTAACCTTCGGTATTTGAAGTGTCTTTTTTCCCCATATTTCTCCCTTTAAAGTGCCTGTTTGGTTTTCTAGAATGATACAAAGGGCTATAGGGGCTTTGAACCTGCAAAATGTTAAAATAGGAGCTGAAAAGTAAATATACTACTTGTAACTGAGAAGTTATGTTGAAGAAAGGTTACTGTAGCACCCCTAGCTTTGACTTGGAGCTTTTTAATCGATAAATTTTTAACAGGTCTGTATTGTTTTCCTGGTTTTATAGATGCGGAAACATAGCAACTTGTTTAATTGTTTTCTAAACTGGGAACTTGGACATGCATGGTTTATATGCCTGAGTCAGCCTCTAATTAAACCAAGAATTGAGTCTGGGGTGAGAAGTATAAAAGATGGACAAAATGGAGATTCTGAGTTATTGTTTAGTGAGCCAAGGAAATAATTTACAATAAATGGCTTCTCTATATATGAATGGGAAGAGAACGTTCTGACTTCTTTAGAGGTTTTTCAGCATTCACAGTCACTTGGCAAAAGTCTTTCCAACAGCGTTATGTACTTGTCGCGGTTTAACCTCAGCCAGCAACTAAGCACCACACAGCTGCCTGCTGACTCCCCTCCAGTGGGATGAGGGGAGAGAATTGGAAGGGTAAAAGGGAGAAAACTCATGGGTCGAGATAAAAAGACTTTAATGTTTGAAATATAATAATGGTAATCAATAATTGCAATGAAAAGGAAAATAACAGATAGAAATAAACCCCAAGAAATACAAGTGATGCAAATGATGCTGAGCTGATGTTGCTTAAAGGAGCTTCCTCAGGCAGGAATTCCTGCATAACAGAGCTCAGCAGCCTCTACTGACCTTGTCCCTTCCCATTTCAAGCTCTGTTACTCTTCCAGGGGTGCCGAGAGTCTCAGCTGAACTCAGCTTGGCAATTCCAGTGTTGGGCATTTTATTCTGGTGGCTTCTCTTCCTTTTTTTGTGTAGTAAATTTGTGGTAAAAAGGGGCTTAAGCAGGATCTCAATTTTTCTGTGTGCAATGAGTTCTACTTTGAGGAAAAAAGACTGTGATGACCATGAGGCCTCATGCTGCAGAAGTCAGAAATAAACAGTGAAACTATAGTTTTCTTCTCCACTGCCTGTGTACTCCCCTGGAACTAGGACATAGACATTTATATAGTGTAAATGCTTTGATATTAATGGCTTTCTAGATAATATAAGCCTATTTGATATCATCAGTATGTCGTTATGTTTACTTATTTCAACAAACCCACATTTCTTCCTTTTTTTCTTTTTCCTTAGAGTGACCGACTACTCATTAAAGGTGGAAGAATTATCAATGATGACCACTCCTTCTATGCAGACTTATACCTTGAGGATGGACTTATAAAGTTGGTTTTTCACATTTAGAACTTTTTTTTGCATGCCTGTTAGTATAGACTACTGTGATTTCTTGATGGTGCTGACCTGAAAGCTTGCAGCCACTGTCTTGGTTATTGCTAGATATGGGGCCATGGTAGAGAAGTGTTTAATTATTAAATTTTTCCATTTTATCTTTACATAGATTATATAAGTAGAAAATTTCTTTACTGTTTTGCTTTTCCAACAGTTCAGTCCTAGTTTCTTCCAAAATAGTCTAGGCAAGTAGGTCTCTCAGCACGAGAAGTAGTACTAAGGACAACGGGTATTTTTTGAGTCTATGTATGACAGAAGGCTCACTATAGCTCTGATTTATCAGAATATAAATTGTAGGAACAAGGAAGGAATTCCTTAGGTGAAAAACATGAAATATGTCACTGATAGCCTGGGAAAGAGTAACAGATATGTCTTCATGTAGCTCCTGCCTTGACTTAGTGGAGATGGGGGTCTCTAGTTGTGCAAGGTTACACTCTGACGTACACAAGGATTGTAGCGAACATTTTCATTAGTGACTAATAAGTTTGGTCTCCAGAGGCTACAACTTAATGCACAGAAACATAATTATGGTTGTCTGGTAAATAATTCATTATCTACTTGTTTTCAGAGCTCCTTTTCGTGAGAAGCTACCATCATATTAAAAGTCTGATTCATTATATATCTGTGGCTACTTACATTATTCATGATTAAGGTTATTATAACAGGAAAAATTCTGAACACTGTTATCCATGGACTGTGTTGTTTTCTTTTTAGTACTTCACTGTGCCTTTCCAGTTGTAGTGTTTGCATTGCAGAAGTGGCAAAAGGAGCGTATTTTTGTAAGTGAAGGCGGCACACAATTTCGAACACATGTATTTTTTTTTTCATAGGAACAGTCGACCAATTTGTGCCCCCTAATAGGTGTTCAGTTGAGTTGTTCTGTGCTTTTGTATGTTCAGATGCAAATTTCGTAGTAACATTTAAAAGCACCAGAGCTAAGTGCATGAGGTACTGAGAGCGTGAAACTGCTGTGAACTTTTGGCCTTCATTCCAGAAATGCAGTGATACTTGGTAGGCAAGTTAGCAATGTCAACCTTTCAGCTGCCCATGTTAAGTGAATAGACTCCCTCTGAAATCCACGTGTGGATCCATACCCCTAGAAGATGTTCTCAGCTGCCCAAGATAGCTGGGATTAATAATGAATAGACAGGCAAGATCTTAAATTTTAAAATGCCTTTATCTTTGTCCAAGGAGGCAAGTTTACTATTCAACACCCCGAATCATTCCTGGTTTCCTGGTTTTAGGTGACCTGAGATTTTAATTTGTAAACTATACAAGAAGTCCTGCTCTGAAAAAACAGCTAGTTTGTGAGAGCAGCCTGGTGTGAGATAGTCTTGGATCCTAACAGTGTTCAGAGGATAAATTTCTGCAGTCTAGGGAAGTGCTGTGTTTTCTGGGATTGATCACCTTTAGCTTCTCCAGCTGGAACTGCCCATTGTGTCTGACTATTTAACATTGTTGTTAAATGTTGCTCACGATCCTTTGGAGCAGGACCTTGAACCTCAGGCACCCCCATTTCAGCTGATGCTCTAACTTTCCAGCTGCAGCTCCTGCTAATAGTACGGAATTCTTTCCACAGAATGGAGGAGACACCAAACCACTCAGCTCAGAATAGGCAATGGTGTCCTCGTTTTACTAGGATATAAAAAATCTCGGTTAATTTTCTTATTCTGCAGCGAAAACTGTTTAGAAAAGACAGGGTTTGGTTTCTCCTGCAGTCTAATGAAATTAATGGAGTCTTTTAACACATCCCTGCAGATTGTCTTGCAGAGAGGGACATAGATATAACCTTGAATGTGTTTGAAGATTAGCTATAGTTTGGAGGATGGGAGATTTTTTTGTGCCTATCAATAGTCAAACTGGCTCCCTAGGTACAAGGAAGCAGTCGTCCATGTAGATTTTTCCTAGCTGAAAGTTAAGCCCTGCACACTGAGATGGCAGCTGAGAGGCAGTTCTCTGGCATCTAAATAGTAATGTAGAGATTTAGTAATTTAAATTGCCATTGGCATGTAAATAATGGATTTTGCCTACATCTATTCTGTCTCTTATCCACAGCAGGTAATGAACCCCGATCTCTACTGAGATGCAGGTCACAGTCTGGTGCCTGCTGTCTACTGCTCTATCCCTGCCAAGGGGAAGAGTTGGGTCGCTCTGGACTAAAGGGGACTAAACAAGTGTGCAGGATGGGTGGCTGGGGATGAGGTCTTCAGAGCTGGGCAGGCAACAAGCCAAGTTAGAGGGATCCTCAGATGCCTAAAAGAGATCCGGGCTTGATAATGACAGAAATAACTCCGCAGAGTCCTGGCAGAAGTTTTCAGCTTTCTCAAGCTTATGGAGAGTTGAAGCCTGATGTTTCCATTTGCTTCAATCAGCTCATGTATAGCAGAATGTACAGCTTGTTCAACTGAAGACCGCAGACAGCACCAGCTTTCTGGGAGTCTGAGATTTCTGGTTACTGGTGCATCAGAAAAGCAGCTCAATCATTTATGCAATGTCTAGAATATAGTTATCTGTGCTATTGTAATTTTTCACCCACAAGTAACTGAACCCCATTCTTATTAACATACACTTAGCATCAACGAGTGAGTAATTCAGGAATCCTGTCACATTATCTCTTAGGCCGTGTTCTTGTCAGTCAGAATAAATACAACTTTGAATGCTAGTGAAAATCAGCCTTCTCTCAGCATTAATCTTGATGCCAGGGCAGGAGAGGAGACAGGCTCTTGGCAGGTAATCACAGAATTGCTATGGTTGGGAAAGACCTTTAGGATCATCAAGCACAGCATCCTCCACAAAGGCCATTTGGTCCCATGTCACTTCAGCATGGATGACTTCAGTCACTGCCAAATAAGCTATTACTCAACTCTATGCTGACAGTAACGTTCAGTGAGTCATTAAAAAACTTCAGGCCATCTTTAGGACTCTTGTACTTTGTTAGGGTGTGTTCTCTTAAGTAGGGAACTGGTCAATACTGCTTGTGGATGAAAATAAAAATTAATTGCTTTTACATTTTTGTGTAGGCTTTCTGTAATATTCTTTTCAGAGGGCATGGTAGTCCTCCGAGTGAAATTCCATCTTAGACATATTTAAAGGAGATTGAGAATAGCAAATTTTTTAATTTTTTTTTTTTTACCAATTCAGTTTTATAGCCACACAAACACTGTACAAAGTTGGTGATTCAGCTAATGAAAATTAGTGCAACACCATTACTATACATGGGGCTGCCTAACTTTACAAAAACAATCTGCTCAGGGGTTGGAGTGCCTGATGGTATGCCTTAGCAAGTTAAAATCTTAACAACAGAGGAGCCTCTTATAACTCATTTGCACAATTGGATGTGTTGAGCTGCTGTTGGCTTTGGCATACTTACCAATTCCCTGTTTGTCCCAGTATCATTAGCATTCCTGTAAACAGGTTACGACTTGCTCTCAGTGCTATACTTGTTGATGAATATTAGACAGCAGACCTGGAGTTGGATGGCTTCGAGCCATGATATTATCAACTCTCACGAGTAAGCCCTTTTGGATTTGATCAGTGCCGAGTGGCTGAGACCCCAGCTGGAGATGCTGGGGGGAGTTTGCTAACTGAATGGCGGTGCTTCCCTCCAGCCAAAACCTGGAGCACGGCGGGTGGGGGGGAGTCAAGCTGCTAGAGGTGACGTTTTTGCATAGCACATGAAACAAAGTCCTGACCTCTTGGGGCCATTTATTAACTCTGGTGGCTTGGCCAAATTCCGATGTGAATAATTATCCCTGATTTTTTCACTGGGTTTATTTAATGGTTATATTAATTTTCTATTCTAGCTTGTTACGATTGGCTGTTAATCAAGGCACTGTGTTTTGCTCCGTAGGTGGGAGTTGCATTTTAATATGAGAGAAACAGATTCAGCAGCTTAGATGTCTGGGGTGTTTGTTTAGCTGTGGATAAATGTTATTTTGTCCTAGACAAAAGGAAATTAAGAGAAGGACAGAATGTCTGTAATAAGAGATAAACTAAGTGAACTTAAACTACCTATATAGTTATCCCTAAACCCAAATATATTACGGTGTAACAGTTCAGAGACATGGCTCCCACACAGGCCATACCTTTGCCTGTTTGGCACCATGCAAAGTAGACAGTAAAAATGTAAAGTTAAAGGTTAATTTACTCATAGTTGTATCCATGAGCACTAAAGTATTTTTCATTGTAAGTATCTGGAGTTTGCTTGGTATCAGCAAACGGGACAGATTATTATTTTTAGTAGTTATTATTTTTAATATTTTTAATAGAAAAAAAAGTCCTGTTTTGAATAACTGAAGCGGAAAAGATAGCAACAGTTAATTAACATTTTTCATACAGAGTTAAGCAGAATCTTTCACTATGTTTTAACTGTAAGAGGAGGGTGAAGAATGTGTTACTGTTAGATTAGAGGTGTTTGGGTCTCTTAAATAGGTATTTCTATATCTTAGCATATTTAGGTATCTTTTAAGGACAAATTTGCATTGCTTGGTTACAGAGTAATCACAACTCCTTTCTGATGTGTTTTGTTCTTCTGCCATTTATTTACAATTCCAGATTGCTGTCATATTCGATCTGTTTTTCTATTTTCCCTTAAGAACTTGATATACAAAACTGGAGCCCCCAAGAGAGTAGTAACTCTAGATACTTGTAATTGTTTAAAGATAGAACACTTAAGTCTCACCCTGAATCGTAAAAAAATAATTGGTTTTTAATGCTGGTGCGCTATGACTTCTTTATTGGCCGCTAGAGCAATGCAAAGCAAGCCAAGCACACAGCCCAGCTTGTGGATGCTTTGTTCTGACGGTGCTGTGCAGCATGGCCAGAGCAGATGCTGAAACTTCACCTTCCATTTGGGGTCTTAGTTCTTTCTGGGATCCCTCTGGGCTGCGAGGTTTCTCTCCCCTATGTGCCTCAAATAGCTTGTGTCCCCTGTGCTTCTTTCAGTAAAATAACATTGGTTTTCCTTGCTGCCTAGGCAAATAGGAGAGAATCTGATTGTTCCTGGGGGAGTCAAGACCATAGAGGCTAATGGGCGGATGGTTATTCCTGGGGGAATAGATGTCAACACTTACCTACAAAAGCCCTACCAAGGAATCACTGCCGTTGATGACTTCTATCAAGGCACAAAAGCAGCGTTAGCAGGGGGCACCACCATGATCAGTGAGTACGGGCAATATTAACTCTTCCTACTCCAGACCGATCTTCTGAGATCTTCTGTAATGAATCTTCAATTTTCTGGGCACTGTGTTGGAGAACCACTCATCATTGTCATTCAGCGCTGGCCTGAAAATGACCCCTTCCCTCAGAAAGAAACAGTGGCATGGGGAATTGTCCCTTGGATTGCCTTCTGAAATACAGAACAAGCGCTGAGGGATAATCTATCTACTCTTGGGATTTTTGAAAAACAGTGGTTTTAGTGCTGTAAATATGTGGCACAGAAAATCTGTTACAGATCTGCTGTTCCCACCTAGTGACATTTCAGGGGCTTTGGAAATAACGAGCTGCTTATTTATGAACTTAGATTTGGCACCAGGAATTGAGGAAGTCCTTACCAGAGATGTCCTGAAGCGACATCTTGGTGGAAGGCAGAAGTGTTTCTAGTTGTTAAAAGACCCTTCTGTCTACCATATGACAGGACAAGATATAGCTCTTCCCCACTAGCAGTGGCTTAGCACTGGTTGGTCTTTGTGAGGCAGTTACTTATGTGACATAAGCTGTTTTACCATCTTTGTGCAGAGGGGCTGCCCAGTGGGATTTTACTCCCCACTAAATTGGAAGGTGGCTTTTTTTGCTGAGTGGTGTTTTCTATTACCTATGTTCAGCAACAAGTACCAGCTGAACGGATCTCCAGCAATAAGCACAAACTGCACTGCTGTTCCTTACTTCTGTTAGTAATTTTTCCAGTGTATGTCCTTCAGCTGAGGCTTCTTTTGCAGTGTTAGGTTTGCAAATGCCACTGCTAAGCCCATCTTTCTTTGTGTCTGTCTTTACTTTTGACCCAGCCCTGCAAAAAGAAGTGTATATGCATAAGCATCTCTGTCTTTATTTTATGTCAGTAAAGACTGTAGCATCAGCAGAAGCAGAAAGCCTTGGGACAGTGAAGATGTGTAGCTGCAGCACACTCCATCTGCCATATGGTGTGGCTGAGTGTTTGTGTTCTACATCATCTCTATTCAGGCCTTTGGCTGTATTCCCAATTCCAGCTGCTGATAAAGAATTTGATGTCTCCATTGATACATTGGTAAGGCAGAGTGGGCCAATTCAGTGACTAGGAGGCACTGGTTAATAATAATGCTTACTTTGAAATACATAGAAATGGACACATCAGACAGTATGTACAAGAAAGTCCAGAATTTGTGGCCTTTTACAAAGCAGTAAAGAGAAAAACAAATGTTTCCTAAACTTGGAGGTGTTTGGATCTCGCACTGTGTGTCTGTTGATGCTGCACCAAGTAGGTTTCCAGACTCAGCTTTAGTATGGACTGCTATACCTGAGACAGAGCCTCTGCCTAACATCCCAAAGTCACGATCTGCACACAAACTGCCTCCAAGGCTGCTATTTTGGCCGAGATGCTGGATGGCTACTTACTCACAGGCACTGTGGAAATCTGATCAGTGTGCAGGCTGGGTGACAGACACTGAATCTCTCTTTCAGTTGATCACGTGTTCCCAGAACCTGGATCGAGTTTACTGACCTCCTTTGAGAAGTGGCATGAGGCAGCTGACACCAAATCCTGTTGTGATTACTCTCTCCATGTGGACATCACCAGCTGGTATGATGGGATTCGAGAAGAGCTGGAAATACTGGTGCAAGACAAAGGTTAGTGAGTGAAAATGAGCAGTATTTTTTTTTATGTTTTATTGAATTATCACATGGAGGTGAAAATTTGAAATGTTTTAATGAATGCATCCATCCAGAACAGAAATGTGCAGGCACTGATTATCCTGCCCAAGGTTCTGCATTACCTCAAACTTCTGTATTCACTTTCTGCTGTATAAAACAGACCTAAAGCTTTGTCCATTAGTGCTGCTAGTCAGCAGCAAGACTGATGGAGGGAGAAAGTTCACCCCAATATAGGCATGGAAAATTAGGATGTGCGTGTTGTCAGATATAAATGTTTCACTTTATGCTTGCTGGTGCCTGTGGAGATAGGCTCAGACATTGCATAATTAGGTTTTATTTCAAGATAAAACTCTGAGATCAGCATTTAGGTTAATCAGCCCAGTCACTTCAGGTCTTCTCATGGATGGAGAAAATGAGACATTTAAAGATAGTGGTTCAGGTTTTAACTAGACTGGTATCCTCCTCTTTAGCTGCCTCAAATTAGGCCCAAATATAAAGGGCACATGTGTCTAAGAAATGATCATCACAGGCTATTGCTCATTTCTGAGCAATGGTTTAGGATAATTTACTCTTGAGACTAGATTTTGGTATAAAACATTACTATATTTTAAAAATAGATTCAAGTTATTAGAAAAAAGCCATGCTAAACTTAGGTACCTATTATTGAAAAAATGTCCTGATTTTCTCAAGTGCTTGGTCTCCAGTGACTTTCCCTGAAGTTACTAGCAGATGCTTTGTTTCAGGACTTACAAAAACCAGGTCACTTATTTAGGAATCTATTTAAGACACTTATGGGCTTGATTCAGTTCAATTAACAAGTCTGCTGTCATGTCAGATGCTGTAGACTACCCTGTCCAGATTCCAGCTACCACTCCAGAATAGCAGAGATAAACCCTCTCATAAATCCTTTTCCATATATGCCAGCTCAATGTGGCAGGTTCATATATGGAGGGTAACTTTGAGGCACCAGATGTATATGTAGGCAGTTGAATCTCATCTACAGAAAATAATTTTTATCTAGTTCCTTAAAATTCTGTCTAACAGCATGGATATTTTTGTCCAGAAACTTTTTTTTTCTTTCCTTGAAAAAGCATGGATATTAATTAGGATATTTTCTGAATTGATACTTAGCTACTGTGGGGAAATCAGAATGACCCTTGTGCTGGAAAGTCTAAGTAATATATGTATGCAGCATCCTTTGTAAGTGTCACAGAGGCACCCACAAAACAGACAGCAGTAGCTACCTAAAATGCAGATTTATTCCAATCAAAAATTACCCAAGGAGGACCAACTCAAAGTGGCCCTCAGCAGGGCTCCGTTTATACCTTAGTCTAAACTGTTCTGAACTGTGATCAGCTCTAATTAGCTGGGGGCAAGCATATGACAAAGGCAAGCTAAGGGCCTGAAGCGAAGTAATCAGATTTTAATGGTCATGAAGCCCTGATCTTTGTCAGATCTTTGGCAGGGTAGGTGCATCTGCCACAGTAAGGTATAGTGCTGCTGCTGACTTAGATTTGGAAAAAAAAAAAATCTGTATATAGAAATGTACCATTAAAGTAGAAAAAGAAAGCAAAATCCTCTTTTTGAACGAGTTCACTGAGATATCATGAAGGGGCAGTCACGTAGGGGAGTTTGTCTTGTGTTGCAGGATGCTAGGAGTACATGTGCTGTATAACCACATTTTAGGCAACAAACCCCTTCAATCAGCAAGATTATGCTTAATTCAGAGAAACTGCAGCTGGTCTTCTGTAGATCTTTACAATATAGGTAATTTTTACAAGGTGATGACATCTGTCAACACCAATGGTGCCAAATTTGCACTGTTTCCCTGCTATCAGCATTAAGATGGATACGCTGCTGTGCATCAACTGACTGGACTCTCAGACAAGTATACTGTGCCTTCTTTCAAAGGTTAGATAGTATTTTCCAGAACTCCTGGATCACAGATGGCTCAGCACTCCTGAATCTGCCTGGAGGCTTACATGAAAATCTTAGTGCAGACAGTTAGGTTAATAGTTTTCTCCAACTATCAAGAACATGAGTTTTCAATATGAATCTGACCTGCCTTTCAGTCTTCACCCACAAAAAGAGACTCTTCATTGGTTCGTGTACTGGGTTGTGTGGTGGGGCCCTTGATGGCCTCTTTGGTGGGGTTAGCACCTGGAGGTCACGTTTGTTCTCACAAATGCTGAAGTCAATGTGACTCAGGCAGTCAATGTGAATTACTGTTACATGTTTGGAGACGCAAAGTAAGGGCCACTATGAAAGCACAAGCACGACAGGAAATATTTCGGCATAGCAAGGTCTTTCAAATTAGTGGATAATATCTGCTGATAATGGAAAACATTTGAACTCCCTGGTGCAAATGGACTTGATGTCAATGGAGCGACACTGGTTTTCATCAGCTGGGAATCCGAATTGAATTTGTTCTCAGCTGATTGTCTAGGGGGTGAGTTAACTGAGGAACAGGGCTCAGCTAATTGTGTTTCAGTGCTGCCTGTGCGTAATACAATCTTGCTGTGAATAATAGGGGAGCTCACCGAGCTGCTGTTGAGGTGCCTTGTCATGAAGTATAATTGAATAATTAATCCGTTTTAAATCAATACAGAACTAATTTAAGGAGACACAAGCTTTGTAGGGGCCAGGGGATTTTATAGAACCAAACATTGATGGCAAAGACTCAGGCTTGTAACATTTTGGCAGCTCATTGGGATTGGACTTTCCCGCTGTATGCAAAGGAATAACAGCCTGAAATGTGTTGACAGAGGCCTCGCTCATGTCTTTAATTACTACACTTTGTCACTTTTCAAAAAAAAAGTGTAGTATTGTCTGAAATTTGGAGAGGATCCTGTTGAGTACTCCTGGTGCGAAGCAAGCAGGGCATTAAGAAGAATGCAGTATGGAAGAAAGGTTGAGCATTAAGGTCAGTATGCTGTGGCCCAGGGCTTTCGAAAAGCTATGTATGTCCAATGTGTAGATTGAGACACCAGACCAAGGCATTAGGCAGAGAGTCTAGTCATGGATACCTGCATATGTAAATTGGTGCTGGTTTATCTTAGTGTCTTGTAAAGGCACTCACTTTGCAAGGTGGGATGGTTCAAACTATTTCCCCTGTTACAGCTGTAAAGGCAGCCCATGAGATGCCACTTCCTGTGCATCAGATGTGGTAGCCAAGGGTGTGGATGTGCATTTTAGATGGGACAACTTTGCTTCCACACTGTGGGAGCTGTCAGTAAGAGACAGGCTCAAGATTGCGTGATGAGATCCCTGCTGAGATCCCTTCTACTCTCATTGACTTCAGGGAGAGCATTAACCTCAGTGGGAGCAAAACTCACTGTCATTTTACCGAGGTCAGAAAAGGGCCTAGGAAGATCCGAAGGCAATAATAGAAAAAGGAAGATAACTTATACTGCTTGGGTCAATGTATGTCTTCCAACCCAGAGGAAGCTGCCTTACTCTCCTGTGAGTTTGTGCTTAAGTGAATTACAGTAGGCTAGATCCTTGTGGATAAAGGAAGAGCAATAGGCAACCCAGCGCTTTGCTCATGGAGAAACATGTATGTGAGGCTTCACTCACGTGCCGCCACTGGGGCTACTTGGCATGGCTTGGACAAGCCCTGACTTGTTTCTCGTTGCTTCGTGTGTGCACAGCCACCCATGCAGAAAGCTGGCTCCCAGGTGCAGCTGACATCTGAGACACTGTGGATTTGTGAAGAGAAGCAGAACTCTGCTCCAAGACAGGCCAGGCAGATGTGATCAGTCAGAGGGGAGATGGTCCTGCAGGCAGGAGACTGTGAGCGCTGAACCCCAGGAAGGTGTAGTCAAGCTTAACGTTTTAAAGCGGGGACATACTAAGTACGTGGAAACTGTGTAATGATGGATAGGCTGAGGGATTACAGTTAGTAAAGCCCATGTGTGTTTTCTGGGAAGCTGAGATACAGGAAAATAGGAAGAAAGGATGGACTGTTAGGCTGACGGGGCTTCATGGTACAGACTGGATTTGTTGAATATGGGAGTCAGCACGGAGGGGCTGGCTCCCACTTTGTATTTCTTCCTGAGCTGCCTTACTTAACAGGAAGACATAATACCAGGGATAATTTCAAGGTTTTATCCTGCATGTATCCTGGGGTGTTTTAGTCTTGCAGTTGTGAATAAACAGAGTCTGTGTGTGAACAGCTATACCCTCTGCTTACATTTTCATCAGCGAGCCTTATTTGTTTGGTGTAGCCAACATGAATAATATGAACAGATCTCTCTTTTTTTCCTCTTGCCCCAGGAAGCATAGTTTTCATGACAGCTAGTTTGAAATGTAGCATACACAGCTTAGACATTTTAGAATTTACTTTTCTTTTAAACTAGAAATCTCTGAGATCAGTCCCTATCCTAAACTGGGGATGTTGTCAGTAAACTAAAGAGTAAGGCAAATTTATAAACTAATATGAATTCATCTGCACAGAAAATATGAACAGAAGATGTTTGGGATTCTCTTAGAATATGAGCCTATGTAAATAATCAAATCTTTTAAGTAAATAGCAAAACTTTCAGTGGCTTGAATGTAATTGGTTCTTGACAAACAACACTCAACACTAGCATTTCTTACTGATTTCTAAAATTTGGAGCTGTCATCTTTCGTGGTTTTATATGACTGCCAACATAAATCCTTCCATCTTTGGAAGGTGGAAGGGGAGGTCTAGTGAGCTGCCCTTGTAACTGGTTTCGGGCTCTACCATCAGCTTAGCAGGGTGCTTTGGGCAGTAGGGTCAAGAAAAAGCAAGTCTATGCAAATTTAGATACACATTTGCTACAACTTCTCAGCCCTTTGGGCAAACTGAACTAGAAATTTATCTATTAAAATGCACAGTCTTAGGTCAAGCTGAAGTATTTTCCTGCTTCACTAAATAAAGCTAAAAAGAAAACCAGTGATTCACAGAACTGTACACAAGTTTTTTTTTTAAACTTCACAAACTTTACATACTTGCTTTAGCCACCATTGCTTGTCTGTGATTTGGCTACAAGCAGTCTTATTTGCGGTGATGGTTGGGTCGATCCAGGGCTGACCACAGGCAATCCACAAAGTCCAACAAATTCCCCCAGAAGAAAGGGGATTCGGGTTGTAATGCATCTGTGGAGCCAAGCTTTCTTTCTGGCAATCACTGGTAAAAAGCCTATTCCAGACATACTCTAGGACTTGTTTTTCCTGAAGTTTTTGTTCAAATACGATGTAAGAATCCACTTACATGGCATTGCCTTTGAATTTTGTCTTGGAACAGGTGTGAACTCTTTTCAAGTCTACATGGCCTACAAAGATCTCTACCAAATGTCCGACAGCCAGGTATTGCTATGAATGCTTTTCATTGTTGTGATCTGTCCTTTCTTCTGTGATCTCCCAGCACTTGAGGAGTTGCTGAGGTTGAACCCCAGAGAAGTGTTCCCACTGACCTAAGTGGCATTGGGGGAAATGTGCAGTGGGGGACTTCTCTCTGGAGGGTCAGTGCTAAGCAGCGTTGAACATCTGCGTGTTCCTTCAAGTGTGTGCCATCCAGTTTCTGCAAAGATTTTTCTGGTGTCTCCCAACACTGCAACCACTCAGCTCTGCTCAGGATTTTGTTTCACTTTATTTTGCTGTTATCTTTCAAGAACTGTAGGTCAGAGGCGGGGAAAGAAGATGAAGCACTCAAAGCAGGGGCAGTTTTGTGTTTTCAAGAGTTTCTCGGTTGCTGCGAACAGCTAAATGGAGTTTCTTTTTGGGGGAGGTGGCCTCTTCTCATTAGGGCTGGAGATAACAATGAGCTTGTTTATCCAGAGCTCATTACAGATTCCAGACTCTTCAGCTTTCCCATTCATAAGTATCGGGTCATTGTAAATAGACAATGGCATCTGTTAGTAATAATAGTAATGTTTGCTTATTCAGTTGAGAAAATGTTTCTTTCTTGCTTATTCCCAGAGCTATAACTCTCTGTCTCTTAAATAACTGTTGTTACACCTCCAGTACATGTGGTTTTAATTGGAATTTTAGCCATAATAATGTATAAATATTCTCTGAGAGGCAGTGCCTGTTAAATTCAACTCCCTGATGGAATTGCCAAGAGAAATACATGAAAATATTTAATGTGTGGCTAGACTAATGGCTGTTACCCTGTTCATACAGCCATGTTGCAAGCTGTGTATTCTGACTCACTCAATGCTAGCTGCAGTGTCCTAGTGCAAAAATGGATACTGAAGAAACCAGGTCTTCAGAATTTGATCTGTGTTTGAATACTGGGATCCCACATTACTGAAGTATGGTTAAAACAGGGAACACTTCAGCTGAATACGTTTTGGAAAGGGAAGAGATGTAGATCTGTGCTCAGAAATTCTCAGTAAAAGTAATAGGATCAACTATTTCCCTTCTGTATGGATGAGATTTGAATCTTAGAGAGCGATGAAAAAGATGCTCTAGAGAAAATATTGCAACTTTTAATTGCAGGATTGAAGATGTTAGTGAAAGCTTCACACCATCTGCTTTAAGAAGATGGTGCAAAACGCCTGCACTTTCAGAAAAAAAGAGGTGTTCTACCTGTACTGAAATTGTCTGTAATCCATGGGAATGTTTTCATTTTACATTTGTTAAAACTGAAAAAGAGACTACTCAATAAACTTAGGGCTGCGTGGAAGGGCCTGAAGAGGCAACCCTGCAGTACAAGGGGCTGTGAGAGGCACTGTGTCCTAGGGAGATACAACCCTGTGCAGTACTTCTGACCCTGTCTTGGTGTGGAAGGGTAGAAGCTCATCCTGGGGCTGGCTGGTGTGTAAGAGGGTGGGGAAGTCAATGCCAAGCAGTAAAGCTCAGGCTTTGTGTAGAAAGTGGAGAGTGGAAGGAGGAGGGCCACAAAGATGATCAGGAAAATGGAGCACCTCTCCTGTGAGGCCAGACTGAGGGATTTGGGTCTGTTCAGCCTGGAGAAGAAAAGGCTCCAGGAAGACCTTAGAGTGGCTTCCGGTGTCTGAAGGGGCTAGAGGAAAGCTGGGGAGGGACTTTTTATAAGCGCATGTGGTGATAAGACAGGGGGTAATGGTTTTAAACTAGAGCAGGGGAGATTTAGATGAGACATTAGGAAGAAGTTCTTTACTCTGAGGATGGTGAGACACTGGAACGGGTTTCCCAGAGAAGTTGTGGATGCTTCATCCCTGGCAGTGTTGAAGACCAGGCTGGATGAGGCTCTGAGCTGCCTGGTCTAGTGGGATGTGTGCCTGTCCATGTGGTTGGAACTACATGATCTTTAAGGTCCCTTCCAACTCAAGCCATTCTGTGATTCTATGAAAAGGAAGATAATTTGCTATTCACCTATATAATTGCCAGCATAGAAGGTGCAAAACTGGGGTGAACAGAGAGGTTTGAGTGTTAAGTAATGTGTTTTCCTTACTTAGCAGTCTTTTCTTCTTTGTACTATCTGCAGCTTTATGAAGCCTTTACCTTCCTAAAAAGTCTTGGGGCTGTTATCCTGGTCCATGCTGAAAATGGAGACTTGATAGCTCAGGTGAGTGAACTGCCATTTTTGCTTCACTTTTTGAGAAGATAGACACAAGAGAGGAGAGTAAAACCCTCCAGTCAGAGCATGGGTAAGAAGAAAGGAACTACCTGGTAGGTGCCTTGGTTGAGTCTGATGCCCTACACACTGCTGGTATGAAGCCTGGGATGAAAGGATGGGCTGAACATCCCTGAGGTAGAACAGCTCCTTGCCTTGACAGCAGGTGAGGACTGTATGAATGGGGCAGAAGGAAGCAAGAAGATCTCTTCTGAATCCAGCAGAGACAAATGAAGTAGAACAACATAAAGCCCTGCTCTGAGATTTTGGGGACAAAAAGGGGAACTGGGAAACTGGTGTTGCTGCAGCTATCAGCGTAAGCATGATAATGAATTTGGAGTGGGTGGTAAGGCTCTCAGACCTATTTATTTTTGAGAATATTCTTATAAATCTCTGTAGTTTGAGAATAAAAAACCACTATGATCTGAACATTTCAAAAATGTGCATTAAAGTGTAAATCATGCTCTCTAAAGATGCCTCTTAGAACAAGGAAACTGAGTTCAAGTTGAATATATTCCATTAAAATATCCTGGATTCCCAGTGCTCTCTGCAGGTCAGGTCTCCCACGTAGGTACTGTCCTCATACTGGAGTGTGCCATAGCTCTGACCTGTATCACAGCACATTACAAGAGGTATCCCAAGGACATCAGGCAATAGTAAACCTCCTGCTAGTCTTTCAGAGACCAGGATTCCCCTCTAAAACAGAATGGATGGGTTTGGGTGGGTGTTATGACTCTATACGTCTGTGGCAGATTAATCTTTTAAGGCTGTTGCAGAGATATCTCCTCTGATCCCTTGTACATGCACAGAGCCCCTCTGGGGTCCATGAGGCTCCAAATGAGCCAGCTGATTTATCTGCTGAGCTCTTTATCTGCTGGCTTATCTGTTAAGGACTAGGCTGCAGAGCTGACAGGAAAATTACAATTGGCCAAAACAAAGTTGTCTTTGAGATCTGGCCTAGAGAAGCCACCTTGTGTCATGATTAATGGAGAACCTCATGTTTGAGTCGTTGGGCAGCCCACATGGGTTTATTTTGTTGGTCTTCCCTCTTCTGGATTCTGTCTTTTATCTGCCTGGTAAGAATTTTCCCCATTTGAGAGTCTTCTCTCCCTTTTCCCTTCAAGTTTGGCTGAAATAACCACTGGGCTCTAAAGTTTTACTAGTGAGTTCAGCAGGGTCATACAGTGCATTTGAGTTCTCCCACTTGAAACCAGGTGGAAACTCTCATTTGGATTCAGGAGGGGAAAAAACCACCCTGATTTCCCGTGAAGTTTAGCTTGATTGAAAATGACCAAAATATATTATTTATAGTTTTAATCCACCATAAAATATCCAGTAGAATGAAAATGAGTAATAAGAAACCTAGTAAGTCAATATTACTGTGGAAATGGCAAAATGAAACAAATCAAACGGCACCTGTGATGTTTTGATATGTTCCCCATTAAAATCAAGGCGCACTCGTGGAATCGCATTTCTGCTGGAAATCTGTTTCAGCTACATTTTTCTTTGATCAGCTTTAATATGCAGCCACGGAATATGAACCTACAGGACAGAGAAATTACAGAAATGTGAATTATGTTATACATCAGCATATTTCTCTATTATTGCTATGTCTCATGAATCCGTCTTTCCTTGTGCTTTTATTTGGAAGGATTATTTAGATAGTGAAAATAAAGCTGTCTACAGGGAGGTTTTTCAGGGCTATCCTATATCAAAATGCAAACTTGATCTTATAAAACAAATATTCTAGCTTATTAATAAGCATTATCGAATGCACTTACAGTGGGTAATTTTATTATATGATCTGGTTTTATGACTTCCTTCAAGATGCAAATCTATCCTACTTCACGTAGCTGTTCTTTGCCATCTTGCTATTTTTTTTATGTGGTCGTAACTTCATTTTTTTTGTTGTATTTTAATTATCTGAAGTCTTTAACTGGCACTGTTCAGAGCTGTTGCATTAATGATTTAGAACAGCTGCTTTTAAGAAAACCTATGAAACGTGATTTTCTAACTGAAATATTCTTAATTGCTCAGCCAGATGAATACATTCTGATTAATGTTTCTTCACCCTTGATTGATTGCAGCCGAGGCAGAAGTGCCTGTAAATATTAACTTACTCAGGTTTTACTGGAGTATGGTGGTAATCTGTGAGCTTTTCACCCTTGGGGACCTGGGATCAAATATTCATTAGATGACACAGTAAAGTATGTTCGGTAACCTCATCGTTGTCTCTAGGGGACATTTGTCTGTATCACAGGATCATTACATTTGTTGAACTCGGCTCATTAGAGACCTGGGGGCAGTGCAGGCCGGGGGTTGGGGGTACATCAACAGCTCTGGTCCCACATCTGCTCTGCTGGCGGACTTGGACCAACCTCAGATCAGAAATGGTTGACCACCATTTTCTGCAAAAAGAGAAATTTATTCCACTATCACTGCTTGACCTTTAATTAAAAGATGGGTGAAGCTTTTTTTTTTTTTTTTCTGTTCTTGAAGATTTGTCTGGATAAATCTGGATAGCGTGGATTATTTCTGACAAACTCCCATTGGCCCTAACCTGGGCTTTTTGGTGTGAACACAGTGCCCTCACTACTAGAAGGCACTGGTTTTCTTTCATGAAAACATAATTTTAGTGATTCGCTCTAGGAAAAAGCTGATACAGAAATTGGATGCCAAAGACAAGACTTTATTTGATGAAGTGTCAGCAATGCTTAAAGTTTAAGGAAGGTAACGGTACTTCACGGATTGCAGTCAGAGAGGAACTTGTGCAAGTAAAGAAAGAATTGCAGACTGGAAATATCCACAATTACTATTTAGCATATTGATGGAAGACTGCTCCCTGGCTTGGTGTCTTGGTGTCAAATAGGACTTTCTGGAGGGCAGAGGAGATTTCTAATGGTGCAACCTGATGGCTGGAGGCACAAATAGGCTCTGTCATACTACAGAGACAAATCTTGCCCTGAAATCTGTGCTGGCTGCATGGAGCAGATGTCAGGGTGGCATGAGACGAGTTGAAAGCCAGTGTTTTCAGTCCTCCTTCCCCGCAGCAGCATTCACCCAGGCAAAAATGGGGCAGTCAGACAATATGGCTGTTAACCCACCAGAGGTTGCCTGGTGCAAGGGTCTCCACCTGGAGCGGTTCTCAGCATTTGTCTCTTCCATTGCAGGAACAAAAGCGTATCCTGGAGATGGGAATCACTGGACCTGAGGGACATGCCCTGAGCAGGCCCGAGGAGGTAAGAGACTTCACTCGTTTTCTCATTTGTGGAAATATTTTGTCAAGCATATAATTCTGTAGCTTGTTTTCTATCTGTGCAGATGATAGATGGGTGTGTGGGAGAAGGCAACTCGACGGCTTCTCTCACAGCTCTTCCAGTATTATTCAAAGCCTTGAACAGTCCAGGTCCCCTTTAGCTTGTTTATTTGCCTGAAATACCCTTTTGCTGCTGCAGCAGTTGCCTTTCCTCGGTTCAGGGTTGAGCCTTATATACAAGGAGTCTCAGCTCCTGCTGCCCCAGGCATGGGTATGCATATATTTTTCTCGAGTGTGTCCCTTGTGATTTGATTTGTGATGACAAAAAAAAAAAAAAGGGCTTTATCAGGGTGAAAACCAGCAGTGCAGTTTGTGGATTAGGCTTTGCAGTAACAGCATTCATTAAGGTGCTTTGGCTGGAAACCTCCTGTAAGATGCATGTGTACCTACATACCATGCATATGCATAAGCCCACATAAAAATTGACATTTATGCCAGCAGATACATTTGTAGGAAAAATGCAGGCTGTAGAAATGCAAATATGTGAGAATGGAAAGATGCTGCAAGGCGGCTCGTTTTATGCGCCTCATAATAAAAAGCAGGCTCTGGCATGGATCATCTCAGGCATCTGGAAAGGGTTTCTTTAATGAGAAGGAAAGGTAGAGACATATGGATGTCCCTTAATGTACACAGTTCAGACCATTAGTGGAGCGATGGAGGGTGGTAGTGGGAAGTGGCTGCTCTCCTTGAAGACTAAAGAGACAAGGTCCTGGGGATTTGAGGCTAAACTTGAAGAGATTGTTGTGGTTTGCAGATCTTTATATAACCTCTCCCCAAGGCAAAAGGAATCAGCTTAATTGGTCACATTCTTTTACTGAACTGTTTATGTACTTTTTTTTTGTTGTTTAACTTCCACCCAAATTGTTCTGTAAGAATAGAGTTGGTTCCTTTTAATGAGAACAAGGACCTAAGGAAAAAATGCATTTGGAGTTTCCAGAAAGGAATTCTGTGTCTTTCTGACCATGCGTCTGATTACCTCAGCCCCAGCATTGAGGTACAGAGGTCCTCCCTCCTTCCCTGGTCTTCTGAGGGTGTGTTTGGGGCTTTCAGAGCAAATGTTGTGGTAAAAGTCCTAGGACAATGTGAAGCGATGGTCTGATTTAAGAAAAAATATTTTACAAAACTGAAGAATTAAGCCATGTGGTTTTGGAAGGGCCAAGTTGCTCAGCTTTTCTAGCACAACTCTTGGAGAGAAATTTCTGTACCCTTGAGTCAGTATTTTCAGCCACAACAGAGTTTTGGGTATTAAAATGCTTGCACTGTGAGTCCATCTGGAAAGGAGGTGTAAAACTGATGACTGGGAAAGGAGTTTCCAGAGCCACTGGGAAGCACTGCTCCTCCGTCTGAAGATGACTGCTTTGTGTGCTCGTGTCCCTGACGGCTCCCTGGAAGGAGGCTGATGTTACACTTGCTGACAGAGGGGACTTACTGGGCGATGCTTCAAAGGCTTTTATGGATTATGGGCTAAATTCAGTCCATAGTGCTGAAGTTGCTGTTTGAGAATAATACACATTCGCTGTCCTCTTATCCTTCTGTAAAGATTACATAGGGTAAGATGCCAGGGAGAGCTCAGAGGTTGTCTCTGGGGCAATGTTTGCTTATTTTAAGGGACTTGAACATCTCTCCTATGAGGAAAAGCTGAGAGAACTGGGGGTGTTTAGCCTGGAGAAGAGAAGGCTGAGAGGGGATCTGTTTAATATCTATAAATATCTAAGGGGTGGGTGTCCAGTGGAAGGGGCCAGTCTCTTTTCTATGGTGCCCAGTAATAGGACAAGAAATAATGGGTATAAGCTAGAACATAGGAGGTTCCACCTCAACATGAGGAGAAACTTCTTTCCTGTGAGGGTGATGGAGCTTGGAACAGGCTGGCCAGAGAAGTTGTGAAGTCTCCTTCTCTGGAGAATTTAAAAACCCACCTGAATCTGTTCCTGTGTAGCCTGCCCTGGGTGATCCTGCTCTGGCAGGGAGGTTGGACTAGATCATCTCCAGAGGTCTCTTCCAACCCCTATGATTCTATGATTTTGTTCTTCCAATTGCAGAGTAGAAGGCTGAAGCAGAAAGGTGGGAGAGAGGTAAGGAGGAGCCCCAGCAGCTGCTTGGACGTGGCTTTTCCTGCGGTGCTGTGAGACAGGGAGCTGTATTTGTGGCAAGGTGTTTGTACCCCATTAGTGGGTGCAGCCTGGCTGTGGTTATTCTTAATGCAATGTATCTGAGGTTGAGTTAGCTCCTCGTTTCCCAGCACTGCATCTCTCTCTGTGGAAAAACCAGAATCAACCCCTGAAGAGTTGTTGCTAAAGAACGAGAAATATGGCTCAGTCCTCCAGTTCATATTTTTTTTTTTTCCATTTTGCTTTTGCAGTTAACTTTTTCCTCCTTGTTTTCCTAAGCTTGAAGCAGAAGCAGTTTTCCGTGCCATCACCATTGCCAGTCGAATAAACTGCCCGGTGTACATCACCAAGGTTATGAGCAAGAGTGCAGCTGATATCATTGCACTGGCCAGAAAGAAAGGTAAGAGACTTCTTTTTCTCCTCCAAACTTATTGTGAGTAGAAGCTCAGTGGAAAAACCTGTAGATACGGACTCAAATCACAAGATAAAGGGAAGGGTTACGAAAGAATGGTAACATCGTCACAGATCTTAAATATTTATGACTGAGAAAGATGAAAGGAAATTCTACATTTTTCAATTGAGAAACTCTCCCCACTGACTGTCCCCTTGAAGACTGTGTTGTAAGTTCTTTACCCTGTCTTCCCTTTTACTTTTCCCTTAAACTGCTGTATCTCTGTTCATGGGAGGGAGATATTCTGTTCTTAACAGGGTCTAGCACACCCTCTATGCCTTTTGGGGGGGTATTTCAGGGTATTACCCTCTGAGGGGCAGTGAACTTGCTGTTAGAGATGCTTTCTTCTTGCTGTGGGCCGTGCTGCTGGATGCTAACCATGGGCACATCCAGGTTACAAAGCACCCAAAAGAAACTTCTGAGGCTGGGGACAGCTGCTTTCAAAACTGCATTTGCGAGTCAGGACTTCTGCTACTTGGTGCTAGAAAGTGCATGAGCAATATAGAAAAGCCAAATTGTAAAATACAATCTTGGTATTTTTATTCTTGGAGTCTTGGAGTAGGGTGTTGGGGACCACATACTGCTATCTGTTGATGCTGTGCCCAGCGTGGGAGTAGTAAAAAGGCATCTGTTGGTGCAGCCCATCCTCTGCCTAAATGCACCCCAAAGTGGAGTGACGTGGAGCACGTGGCTGTGATTAAAACAGTAGAAATTAAAACCAGATCTGAACTGTCTCCTTCTGGCTTAGAAGGGGAGCTTTGTAAATATACTGATCAAAAGCATGTGTGGCTCAGAGAGCCTCCTGATTAATTTTTTATCGTACAGGCAAAGCCAGGGCTGCTTAATTTTCTGGGAGCTGGGCTGGCCATGCAGCAATGTGTAAATTATACATGGCTGCGTACGGCAAACAGTATAATGTGCTCAAGAGGGAGTGGGTTGTAATCAGTTCCTTTATACCTTTTGTTTTCCCAAGGTCCCCTTGTTTTTGGAGAGCCGATCACTGCCAGCTTGGGGACAGATGGGACACATTATTGGAGCAAAAACTGGGCTAAGGCTGCAGCATTTGTGACCTCACCACCTCTGAGCCCTGATCCCACCACTCCAGATCACTTAAATTCACTCTTAGCATGGTAAGACCTCCATTTTTTTTCCCAGGCTGATGGTGAGGCAGGTGCAAAAGCCACATGGGACGAAGCATCTAGGGATCAGCTCGATTTCCTTTCGACCTGTTTCATAAATGAAACAGTGGAGAAGGGACATAGGAAACCAGAGATGGTTATATCCCTGTGTTTAGGCTGTCAGTCAGGTGAACAGGCATGGACTCTTCAGCTCCTGGTTAGCATGGTAGAGAGGTAACTACTGGCTATTCCAGAATTAATTCCTTTTCTTTCTGCTTTTTAAGTGATTCCTAGTTGTACAGCTAGAGAGTCTTCAGCCTGGGATTTCAGACTGACTTTCCGTGAGGCTGTAAGTTGTGAGTACGCTTGAGAATTAGGCTGTCCTAAACTAAATTGTAAGTGTTTGTAGCAGAGTTCAGTGGTTTTAGCTCCTGTGTGTTGAAAACTTCTGACTTGGTAGTTTGCCTGCACCTGGGATGGACCAAAACCATAAAAGTTTACCTGTGTTTAGTTCTTGCAGCCTTGTTTTTACTGTTAGCTTGCCTTGTGTCTTTATAGGCTTCAGGGTCCTCAAGCTGGAAGGCAAAAAAATATGTGGCATGTACAGAGAGAGTGTGTCAGGCAGGTGAAAGGCTAGTGGATTACAAAGGAGACTCAGTTGGAGACAAGCACGTGACTGGAGGCCATCACTTGACAGGATAGGGGTACGGGCTGACTGTCTTTAGGTTGGCAAGGACAGTTACCACTAGAGAGATGAAAGGAATGTGGACAGCAGAGGGAGAAGTGTTTTATATAGAAAAGAAGACATCAGCAATGCCTTGTCAACAACCCAGACCATAAACCCATCCCTGAAAGTATTTCCTGCCTGTAGCCAACTGTGGGTCTTCTTCAGCTTAAGCAAAAGACCATCTGCTTTAAAATGATACGAAAACTCACATCTGAAGTCCCACCAGGACAGATTGCTAGTGCTGGAGTGAGGAACTCAACCTACCACTCAAAACTTTATTTAACACCATGTGGTGGCCCTCATCTCACCTGCTGCCTCCCCTTTTCTAGAGTTTCCAATGCTCTAAACAGAGCAGTAGACTTTGAACCCTAAAAGTGATTCAGTGACCTTCAGAAAACGTTTCCTGCTGAGGTTAGTTTTCCCCAGGACTAACTGGCAGGCAATGTTGCAGGAAATGCCCGCGTAACCAGTAACATAAAGCCTCTGCATGTGGAATTCAGGCTTGGGCTGAGCTGCCCTTTAGGTGGGTAGATGGGATGAGAAGCAGCCATCAATCAAGACCATGGTTGCAGGATGGACGTATCTCTCCTGGCATGCGGTGGGGCAGGCCGTGGAGTCCACCAAACCCAGGTTTTAACTGAGCTGCCCGTACGATGCTGCACGGACAGCACTAGTAATGAATGCACAGTTGAGCTCTGAGTGACGTGTGGTTCTGGTAAAAATATGCAGGCATTTGTTCTGTTGTGACGGTCTGATGGCAGAAGTGGTTTTCTATAATTGAGCTTTCTGTTCCTTAAAATAAGGACAAGGAGGGAAAATTACTTTTCCAGTCTGATCCGTCACTATCAGCACTGTAAAAGTGAAGCTCATTGTGTGGGGGTAAGGCTCTTAGTACATGTGAATGTGTATCAAAATGTTGGGCTCTTTATTCTATCAGACACAGCTATAGGTTTTCTAGAAGAGAGTCTCAAAATAATAGTATGTGGGTCAAACCAAATTAGCTAAAATAGCAAGAGAATTTTTAGAACTGGAATCCAAATAATGACTGTTTTTAACACTTAACATCAGAAAGACAAACTGAGGAGTCACAGAAGTTTTCATTATCCTCCAAGCATGCAAAAATGCCTTTTTTTTTTTCTAGTGGCTTAAAGTCCTAGATCTTAAATGACAGCAGCTTAGCCTGCTTTCAGTTTTAATACTTTAAATCTATACTGTGAAACTAAAAAAAGAACTGTATATTTTATCAATCTGCCATGCATTTGTGGGGAATTTATGTAAGGATGATAGTAAAAACTGTATTACACTTCTCTGTTGCACAGTTCATTTGGAGACCAATATTTTATACTCATGAAAAAATCCGTACAACGTTCTTACTCTGCAAGTACACAAAGTGCTGCTTGTGCCATTTTCCACAGAAAGTTTTGGTTTTTCACAGAAAATCTGAATGTATAAAAATCCAGCATGTCTCACGGGGTTTGCAGATTGGATTTGCCTCGTGAGGTGCGGTCCTTCTTTCATCCGTGGGGCATGCACCTGAGGTAGCTTTCATCTTCCATGGTGTACGGTGGCATTAGTGCCACTGTGATACGACATGTCTTCTGAACTAGAGATGTGAAATCTTGGTGATTCGTGGAAGATGTAGTCTGCCTTCTTTATGAAAGCGCTGTTTACAGTGCAGAATAAGATGATAGGGTATCGGTGTGATGTTTAAAGATACGCAGATGTCCACTGTTAATTCCCACTGCTTCCTCTTTTGGAGATGTTTTACTTGGTGATCTCTTCTCATCCCAGTTTTTTAGTTGATCTTACGCTTACCCTGCATTTGACAGTAGATGTCTAGGCAGTAGGAGTGCCCATGTGATTAACTGGGAGGTGTTGGGCAGCAGTAAGAAGCTTAGCTGATAGAAGAGCAGCAAAAAAAAATGGCACTGCAATCTTCTGACTTCGTTGTTGTGTTAGAATAAATGAATGTTTAACTGATGGATTTGGTTTAATCATACAGAGTAACACCAGGCAGTCATGAAAAATCAGGAGTAGCTGAAACATAGCTGCCTTTTCACTATTAAATACATGGATTTGGATTCTGCTAAAAACTAGATGAATGGATGTGAACATGGTGAAGAGCCAGAGAAGAGGCCAAAGGTTCTTCTTTGACTGTCAGCAATCATTAGGGCTGGCAGACCAGAAAATTCCCTTAGGATTACTGACATGTGGCCTGTTTTTCCCTCTGTACTTGGCTATTTGTTAGTTTCCTGGAATCTAAAGTTATGAACAAGCATCATTCAGATGTTGCAGAGCTTACGTAATCAGTTAACGAAAAGGATGACAGGCTCTTGGGGACGTCACCCTTCTGGAGTGATGAGAGAGAATAGAAATCATAGTGTGTTTTAATGTGCTTGACTCAAGATTTAAGAGTATCACCTGTTTCCTGGGGATATGGGAGAATCTATCTTATTTTTTATCTTTCTATTTTTACAATATTGTGCATATTGATTATGTTCTTCCTCCTTCTTCCGGAGAGCAGCTGTGATCTACTTCTGCTCTGCAAAAAAAATTTCTCTAGGCTGAAAAAAATGTCTTCTTAAATAAAAGCATTATTATTTGATAGCTCTTTCTGTGTTTTACTCCATGCTTTTTTTCATGTTAGACTTTGAAGTTAGACAAATCCTTAGCATATGTTTGACTTCCCTTATGTCTTTCATTGATTTATTAGAAGATAACTTCACAAAATCCTTTCCTTCCTTTTTTATTTTCATGGTTGTTTTGAGCGATCAGACAAGAAATATTCATGTAAGAATTGCAAGAAAAATATATATGCAGGAGAGAAATGCAGGGAAACAAGCTGATGCTCATGATTTTGCATTGTAAAATTTGCCATTATTTTTCAACATGTTTGTGAATTAATTTATCTTGAGAGTGGCAGACATTTCATACAAGCTTCTGATCGTTTTCTTAATCCGAGAGTAATCCTTTGTCTTGGTTAGTGGGCTTGTGCCTGATGGCTATTGATAAGAAGCCTGAAACCCAAGGGGGCTGTAATCTGGGAGTTCAGGATGCTCCTGGGGGAAAGTGGAGATGTCCAGTGCCATTGTTGTTGCTCTTCAGTGATCTGTGGCCAACATGTGAAGGCTGTTGACAGGATTTACAGCTCATGCCTCTGGTGTGTAGACATGAAAGGTCCATTCACAGCTAGTCTGAGGCCAAGGTAACCTTGGTGATGCCTGGTCTAAACCTTCTGTGTGTTAACTCCACAGTGGGGACCTGCAGGTGACGGGAAGTGGACATTGCCCATATAGCACTGCCCAGAAAGCCATTGGAAAGGACAACTTCACTATGATTCCTGAAGGGGTGAATGGAATTGAGGAAAGAATGACTGTTGTCTGGGACAAGGCTGTAGTAAGTAATTACTTACTTTTATAGATGAAAAAGAAATTGAGTGTTGGCTGAATAAGGAAAGCCAGGAGACTCTTGGTCAATACTTAAGTGACTTTGTAATATATTTCTGAGAATTCCCTGAGAGAGTGCTGCTAGGAGGTGAATTGTTTATTTCAGAAACCTTCTGCAGTTTTATAAACTCAGGGCTGCGTTTCGCCTTTGACGCTACAACATCATCATGTTTTATTGCACCTGAGGTTTCCCAAACTCCACTGCTCAATCTTCCAGTTATGCCTGAGTGGATGCTTCTCAGAGTTGTAGGATCTTAATGATTTTATAGTGGACTCCATATAAACGTGATGAATGGATTGTTTGAATTGGGGAAATGTCTCACTGATGTTGAGAAATTACAACTGGATGGCAGCTGAGCCCGAGGCTAGGCGATTAAATGCTTTGAAGGAGAACACTGCATGTAATTCATACTGGCATATTTTGCGGTGAGGTGCTGGTGTATGTTAGCAATTTTGTGATGGTTTCATGAATTTTAATATATAATGATATTCTCCCTCCGTTGTGTGTCTTCACATACACAGACACATTGCCTTACACTGCATTGTGCTGGAGTGCATATTGCAAACTGGGAAGTGGTAGTATTTACAATACTCTCATGAGCACTTCTCCCTGCCTGTGTTTAATAAGCGCTTTCTTCAGGGACTGCTATTGAGATTCCAAGCACAGAAGCAGCTTCAGAGATCTGCCACATAGGAGCAAAGCAGGGAAGCAAGGAAAGTGCAGCCATCCAGTGATACTTCTCTTTTGTTACTCCCACAAAGAGAAGGAGCAGCAAGGAGCTGCCACATGGGATGCACAAGTGGTAACATTCAGAACTGCACCACTGAGTAGCTTCTATTTTGCAGATCTCATGTTTTACCAGGCAGGAAATAAGTGTTTATTTAATATTAAAAAGTTAGGCACTGTTCTTTCTTGGAACATTGTTCTTGCTTCTAGCCAGGGAAGACCCCAAAATACTCTACCGAGAAATGAAAATGCAGTTGTGTTCAAGCTGATATTGAGCCATCACTGACTATAAAAAGCTCAATTGGTGGTGACATTTCTCCAGGCAAGGACTTTTTAATTGGGGTTGTATTACTTAGCTGTATAGATTTGGTAATACTAATTGCAGAATGGACCTAATTTGCAAGAAATATTTTTAAATGTTTCTAAAATATTTCTGAATCGTCATCTTTTATTTAATCTCTTAATACTTCCATAAGTTTATTTGTTTTAAGATCAATAAAACATATAAATGGAAATCACTAGGGCTAGCAATGAAACACACTTAGACATCAGTGTGTAGAGAAATAAATAACTGAGCAGCTTGATGGTATCCTGTCCATTAAGGTTTTACTGGCTGTTCTCCGGGATGCCAGGAGTAACACATTCATTTGCTTGAAACTCCCAAGTAATGTGTCTTGTATAAAGTCCTGCTTGATAAAATCTCTTTTTCATGTAACAGCAGTATATATGAAGTACATGCTCTCCAGTATCTCCCTGACCAGTTGTATTCTGAACAGTTTTATAAGCATGTTTCCTTAAATCACGTTGTTTTTAGGCTACAGGCAAGATGGACGAGAGCCAGTTTGTAGCTGTCACCAGCACCAATGCTGCCAAAATCTTTAATCTGTATCCAAGAAAAGGCCGGATTGCTGTAGGGTCAGATGCTGATGTTGTTATTTGGGACCCTGACAAGGTGAAGACTATAACAGCTAAAAGCCATAAATCGGTAAGGAGAAAAGGAAAACCAGCAAGAAAAAAGAAAATGTTGCTGCTGCTTTTCAACTGTTAATCTAATTCATGTGAACAACAAATGCACGGGATATAGAGGAGTGGGGTGACCTGCTGCCTTCTCCTCCTTTGGAAATGTTTCAGGAGATGAAAGTGTTGAAATCGTGCATTGGAAGATTTCTTCCAATTGAGGGATCAGGAAGGATTTCTTTTCTCTCTGCATATACAATGGCACTACTTTTTTGCCTGCTTGTAGCAGATCTGTAAGTAGGTGTGACTCAGCAGCTCTGCGGCTGGGGTTAGTAAAGCTGAGATGATAATTGTAAAACCGGCTCACTTATTTTTTGCTTACTTGAAAAGCATCTGATGTTAGAGATTGCACAGTTAGGTAAACAACAGTCTAAACTATGCAAGATGATTAAATACTTTGATAATACAGCTCTGAACAGCTTCATGGCTGGGATTTTTTATTTAATTCCAAAGCTTTGCCACATACTTCCCTGCCCTTAGTGCAGAGTACCTGTCACTCACAGTCGCTTTGATTTTGACCGTGACAGGTTTCACTTTGTGTTGTCTATCTCAGTTGTTATCTGTTTGCTCAGTGCTTTGGTCTTTTAATGTGGAGGAATTCCTCCAAAAGTTTTGCTGGAAATCCAGTGATGTAGTTTATATTAAAAAGGCAGAAACCTTTAAAAACTATTATAAAGTAAGTTTAGGTGTTTCAGTTTCTATTTCTCTGCCTTGGGATTTCTCTGTATTTTAAAGAATGTAATAATCCCCTGCCTTTTGACAGTCATTCCCATTGAGATTCAGGTTTTCCTGATATTTTCTGGGGTTTTTCAAACAACTGGTCCCTTTGAAATTCCCTTACACCATCACAGCAGGTGCATGGTTCGGTCCATGACCATTGGCTATCCAGCAAGTGAGTCACAATTTTCCTTCTTATGAAGGCAAATAATATTTCTAGAGCCTTGATAAAAATGGAAAGTCCTCAAAAACAAATGAGATGAAGCCTTGATGGTAATTGAAAATGGAAAGAGAAGTCTTGTCAGAGAAATTCTTTAAAATTACCTTATATCAAAACGCATTGCTTTTCCTTCAGTTAAAAAAAACAACAAACCTTTTAATTGCAATTGTCTAAAACTCTTTACTACTACTACTACTGCTACAGATTGTAAGTTACTAGCTGAAAGAGATCTTGTACTGAACTTGTAGTGGCTATGTTGATTGATTTCTCAGGCCATTGAGTACAACATCTTTGAAGGAATGGAGTGCCATGGGGCCCCACTTGTGGTTATAAGCCAAGGGAAGATTGTCTTTGAAGATGGAAATCTGCATATAAATAAGGGAATGGGCCGCTTCATCCCTCGCAAACCTTTCCCTGAATATCTTTACCAGCGTATCAAAATCAGGAATAAGGTAATGTCAGGTATTATATAATATTTACAGCCATATACTCTTTTACCAGTGTATCACAATCAGGAATAAAGTAATGTCAGATTATTATTTAATCTCCTTTATAGCCATACACTCTTGGAAGCACAGTAGCATGTGATTTTTTTTACTATTATTGTGCTAATAGGAGTCCATATCAGATGGACTATATATGACTTGCTCAAAATGTGACCAAAAACCTGGTTCTTCTGCAAGTGTGAACTGAGGTAACATATTGAATGCACTGTGAGCTTCAGTGGGCAGAGCATATAATTGCCAGTCGGACATAGTTGCCTGTACAGGCTTCTGAAGGGAGGTGGAATAGTGATAGAAGTTACTTTCAGTTAAAATTCAGGAAAATATAAAGCTGCTTTGGGAGGAGGGTTAGCCAGAAGAAAAATAGAATTTTAAATTGTAACTGAGCTTTGCACACTGAACAGCTACACTGCAGAGAAGAAAAAACCCAACATGTAAGCCAGAGATACTCATTGGTGGTGCATTTGCTGAGCTGAGTATTAGCAGCATGCACAGCTCAGGAGAAAATTTCTCTTGTGTTTAATAAGAAGATTGGGAACTGACCAAGATTATGACTGGGTCACTTCTGGTTTTGAATTATATCAGTGCTCCTCTGTTGAAAACCGGTTGGCCTGGTGCTAGTTCAGGGTTATTGGGAAATTGCTTCTTGCCGCTGAGTGAGGACAGGTAACAGGACAAATAGACTAAAACTCCTGTTTTCTTCAACCAAGCATATTTCACAGCCTGTGAGGATGGTGGCTGAAATTAAGTCAGGTTGATAGTTCTTATCTTTCATCATTTGTTATGCAGATTCTGTCCGGCTGTGGGATACAGAAGGTCTGCACTTCTCATGAGAAAAGGCACTGTAAAAATTAAAGGCACCCGCAAAAGTTTTGCAAAATACCCATCAGTATTGCACTTTTTTTTTTACATTATCCACTTAGATGACATGAGTTTTCTCTTTACACTTGCTTTTTAAAGGTTTAACACATGGGAGAGCTACATAAATTAGTGATGACGTCATTTAAATACGGAAAAGAACACCTTAAAAACAAGCATCAGAAAGTGGTGTCTTATACCAGGAGTTTGCATGAAAGTAACTGGGCTAAGTGCCTGCACCTTGCAAGTGGTCCTGGATTTTGGAAAAGACCTTGGATTTTAGATACTTAGGAAATACTTACCTGTAGTATTTAGGTCTTGAAAAGGACCAAGGAAAGCACTGATATTTTCGCTCTTGCAGCTCCCTCTGCTGCCAGCTGAGAGGAAGGGAGAACAGATTCACGTCCGAGTTTCTTTTCCCTCTATCAAATTTTATAAATCGGAGATATTTAGAAAAACCCAGTGATGGTCATATCAGGCACCATTGGAATATGTCAGAGATATCAGACTGAGAAGAGCCACCTCTCTCGCAGGCTGAGCCAAATTGTGCCTATAATCAAAAGCAAGGAAAATGCATTGATTTCTCTAAGAGCTGGACTAAACCCCAGTGAACTGTGTCTTTCCTATACCATATTTTAATGTTACTGTTAAACTGTTGGGGCAAAGTTTCTGAAACAATCATCTTGTAAAACACAGATTTCTGATCTTTTTGATGAGCTTAGGACTCTGCAATTCAATGGCTGCAGGCTCTTCCTGAATATTTGAAATGTTTTTTAAAATATCATTTCCTGGATTCCTGTGATTTTAAGACCAGTGGGGGTGTTGTGATTGCCTTTTCTTACATTCCTTACAGGAACTGTACAGGGATGAAATGTAGAGACCTCAAACTGAAATCAGAGCTGAAATGACAGACATTTTATTGACAAATAATGAAAGATGGTTCCTATGCTACAGTCTAGTGTGTAACTGCTTTTCTGGTTTGTGAGACGTGGAAAATTTTGAAATTGTAATTTAAAAATTGCCACCACTTTTCAATGAGTTCTAATGAACATAATGATGTATTTGAAGGGCAGGAGCAGACAGAATACAGGTAGGAGTGAAATTGCTACAATCGGTATCCTGGGTGTCAGTTTTGCAACAACCAGAGTGGGATTCAGCAGCTGAACCAGCCTTACTGTTCTGAACAGAGAGAGAGACAATGTGATGGTGACTGATACTACTTAAAATAAAGATCTTACGTCAGATTTGTTCTTTTAAACCCCATTTCTCCCCATTGACTGCCTAATAAGGATCTCTGTTACAATTATATATATATAAAAATAGAGGGAGGAAGCTCTATAATTTCTCTTATAAATAAATCAGACTAGATTTGATGAGAACCCAGATACATTTTTGCTTTAGCTAATGCAGAATATCACTCTGTGTTTAGTGGTCTCTGCACATAGGCAAGACTGTCACTAAGGAGCACACTGTAAGAGCATTCAGTGTCTGGGCTTTTATTTTCCTCTTGATCTAGGTGGGAGGACTGCAAGGAGTCTCCAGAGGAATGTACGATGGGCCTGTGTATGAAATCCCAGCTACGCCAAAATATGCAACTCCTGCACCCTCAACTAAATCCTCCCCTGCCAAAAACCAGCCTCCCCCTATCAGGAACCTCCATCAGTCTAATTTTAGCTTATCAGGTAAGTCAGCTGGAGTCATCAGAAATGTTTTAAAGCCTTGAGTATGGATTATTGGTGATAAATTTCAATTACTTTTACCTTTTGTATCAGATACGAAAGAATTATATATACTCATATATATGCATATACTTCAATATATATGTTAGACATTCTTTCCCTAGGAATATTTTGCAAATTGTCAAATGTTCATAATGTTTGCAGTCTGGACTTTTTCTCTGTTTGCAGCCTGTTAATATTATTTACCTGACCCCCTGCAGTTAGCTGAGGTCTTTGGTTGATGTGACTTGAAGTCCCATAGTGGTATTTACAGCTGATGGGACTTGTGCCTGGTGCAACTCAGTGTGGCTCAGGCAGCTCAGATTTCTTTCTCCCTGCATCACCAGAAACTACTAGAGATGGAAACCTTCAACTGTCCTTGTCCGTGGTCAGAAAACCATGTGCAGAATCTATTCATATGCAGATCAGAGTATTTCTTGTCCTCTTTTCTCTTGGTGCCCAAAATATTTTCCATGGTATATAAGAAACAGATTGTACCTCGTCCTTTGGGGTTGCTGGGAATAATTCTTTTCATTTGAAGATAATTACAAGTGTGTCAAATCCTCAGCCTTCAGAAGTCTACAGCCCAACTGGTAAATAAGGGACTTTTTATGATGTTGTTACGAAAGTCACTGAATTTTCTCCCCTGTGGGAGCCAACAGTGGAGTTTTTCTCCCTGACAGATCCTGTCAGGGAGAAACTAAATACAACTTCTGGAAGAAAGCACAAGAAAAAATAATATTTTAAAAACACTTCTGGTGAGTCGGAGTATAATTTTGCCCTTACACCTGGGGCCATGGTAGGCACATACAGATCATGTAAATCTAGATAAAGCAAAAGAGGGCTTACAAATTTGACCTCTAACAGTAATAACCAATAAGTAGGATTTTCATAAGCATCTGAATCTGTGGTTTCACAGTCCACTCTTGGATCTGGGTATTATGAAGGCATATACTGGGTATTAGCAAGGCATATACTGGGATCAATCAGGCAAATGCACATTTACTGTAGTCTTACAAAATTAAGCAGAGCCAGAGACTACTATAGCATTTAGATCCGGTGCTTTTATGGTGGTCTTACATGGCCTTTAGAAAGCTGAGTGTGATCAAACAATATTTAGCCTTTAGAAAACTTGCTGTCACCTCAAGCTTAACCTTTCAACATATTACAAAGCAGTTTAAAGTGAGTGTGAGTTTACATCAGCTCAGTGCTTCTTTCCTCATGGATTTATGGTCACTAGCATCAGATTTACTGTACTGTTGACCCATGGACTCTGTAGGGACAGGTATTCTGTATCAGTAGGGTAGAGTTGAAAAATCCACTCTGAGCCTGTATGTTTTGGGGCTTTTTTGTAGTCACAACAGTAATATTTTCCATCAGGGTCTGATCTCACGAAGGGAACCCAGTCTGTAGGCCGTCATCCCTGCATGGGCTCTTCTTCATGTCAGTGGAAAACAATTACCCACGTAGGGTGAGCACCAATCTGATCCCAAACACTTAATCCTCCACTTCTCATTGAAGACAACTTGGAGCTAGGCACAGAAATGCGCCTTGAAGGTCTGTTTAGCCCATCAGTCAGGGGTCTGGCTCGAGGGATCCAGCTGATGGTGGCATGAGAAAAGCACAGCTGGAACTAGCCAGGTAAAATCTCGTTGCTGATGGCTTATACCTTTTCCCAGCTTTGTTTCCCGCTTTTCTGTTGTTGCAGGAGCTCAGATAGATGACAACAACCCACGCCGTACTGGCCACCGCATCGTGGCACCTCCTGGTGGTCGCTCTAATATCACCAGCCTTGGCTGAAAAATGATGGACAGAAAGACAAGGATGAAGGATCATGGGAACAATGTCTGTTCCCTTCAATATCTGTGTTATCGAACTCACAGTTTTATTTGGTACTAATGGAAATAAAAAATGAAAATGTTTTTTTTTTTTTTTTTTTTTTTGTATAGGAAGAGGTGATAATAGTGTGGTGTGTTTGCTTGGAACTACTTGCCTCACAATTGTGCTTTCATGCCATAGTCACCTTAAAGCATGGTGCTTCCATTGCTCCTTTAGTGACTTCAGGTTTTAGCTTCGTCTCGTAACTGAATGATGGTTCCTTTGCACCCTTTCGCTGTATTAGAGTAGTTAATGCATGTTACTGAGTTATTTATGCAAGTTGCATCCCGTGAGTGAGTCCCTTTAGAACACGTTGCCAACCATTGACTAGACACAATGCCAAGGTTAATGTCCGTATTTGAGAAACGCCACCAAAAACACTTATGAAGGAAGAAAATGGCCATCTTGAAAGTGTGCAGTAGAGTAGTATAGGCAGCTTCTGTTTCATCTTTAATTTATTATGAACCCAAGAAGCACTTCTCTCAGACGCAGAAAGTCATCGGGACACGTAATGACAAATGGTCTCTGTAGCACCTGTCTGTTCCCACTCGGTACGTTCCAAGTCTGTGTCCTCCTTGTTTCCATTTTAGACAGAGCCATAATTTCTACATACCAGTGCCATTGCCACCCCTGCAGGGATTTCTCCACCTGGGCAGTAGTGCTCTCCTTCTGCATGAGATTTTTGGTACTTAACAGATAATCCAAGTTGCCGTCGGATTTTTAAAGTTTTTTGTACAAAGTTTTTCCTTTGTAATCACACACATTTTTACTTACTCTACCGTATCAAGATCTACTAGTTGTGGTTCAATTTCTGAATTCAAAGCTTGTGAAATAAAGGAAATTAATTGACGAGTAAGTGTCTTCCTCTGCTTTCCAGTGCTGTTGCTCAATGACTGAAAATACAGAATGGAGAAACTCAAGAGCAATTATCTTCTAGGTTGACATCACGTGAAAGAAGGAACCTCCTTAGATCCCAAGGGGTGTTAAAAGTATAGATGCCTGCATGTGCATACTATAGAGTGCCATAATCTATCTTAATTAAATAGAGCCCACAGTAAAAATGTACTTACTGTTGACATTGCAGCTACCTCAGTTTTCGTCAAATAAGACCTAAATTAGCTTTTTCCCAAGACCTTCATGTCTGTATCTGATTTGTTTGAAATGGTAATTGCTTGCCATTATATTTACCTGTAGTACAGAACCAGCACACTGTGCTCCAGTCTGACCTAAGCTGTATTTGATTTAATACTGCTTTTCTCTGCTGACTGACCTGGGACAGTGTTTAGACATGGCACGAACAAGACATGCTGCAGGTAAGGTGAGGAAAGTGGACTTGAATTCTCACTTTCTATGAGAGTGAAGGAGATGCTTCCTCCTTGTCTTACTGACTCTCTCACAACCTGTGTAAAGAAACCTATTCTATTGCTTTTTCCTTGTCTGATTGTGTTGCAGGTGTTGGGGGAGGCTCGGGCTATAGTGGTGGGTGAGGTGCTACAAAACAAAGCCAGTCAGCAGAAGACCTCCCCTTGGCCTTGTGCCACTTTGCTCTTGTCAACACTACGAAGCTGCACCAGGAGAAGTCTTGTAGCAGCGTGGAATGGTTTTATCTAGCTGTGATCCTTGACCACTTGGCACCTGTCCATCCTTTCCACACAGCAATAAATTGTGTTGGCACAGGGCATGTGGTGCATGCCAGGTGCATGTAGGACATAAGAAGTTTTGGAAAGTAGCCTACTTGAAGCCTGTCAGCTTATTCTGAAGCCAGTATGCTACCACCTCCAGTTTGGCTGGAAAGGAACTGCTACCCTGGAAAACTCCATTTCAGTCAGCTTGGTCTGAAACTGTGGCAGCAGAGCTGGTGTGAATAGCCAGCTTTTCTTCTTGCTTTGGCTTTGATCTGGACCGGTGATGAAACACTGCAATTCAGCCTGCAGTGAACTGAAGTGATTGCTCCCCAAACAAGAGGAAAAAAAAAGCTTTTCATGAACAATCCTTTCTGCTAAGGATTGAAATTAATTTTTCCTATTGCCTAGAGAGTGCCCTCATCCCTAGGCTTGCTTGCTAACTTGGTGGTTCAGGTATTTTATATGATATGAAGTATAATAACTTGCTCACTCAGTGGTTTGTTTTTGTTTGGTTGGTCTTTTTTATATGAAGTAAAAGGATACTAGCAGAGAAGCCCGAGGACAACCTGTCCTGGCATAACCCACCGCCTCGCAGTTAAAACAATGCTGAAATACCAAGTCTCCATCTCCACTGTTCTATTCCAAGGCATTTGCTGTGGCTGTTGACAGAGCCAGCAACTTCTGGTAATCTAACCTGACAAGAGAAATAAAGCTGGTTTGTGAAACAATGCAGCAAATATGACATGGTGTGAACATTTTGCAGCTGCTGGTTACAATGTCCTTAGTGATTTTGTTGTGTGTGTTAGTGCAAGCAGCAATGGTTGCTCACCTCGGAGTAAACCTCTGAGTAAACAGAAATGATCGTTGTGTAACTAGTACTGACAGATTCCAATTTTCCGATGTCCTAAACAGCATCCTAAACCAAAAAACCCTTCGCCTGCAAGCTAGTCAAGATCCACTGTTGATAAATTTTTATCTTTTCACAGATAACGTTTTTATTTTTTTCACAGTGAAATATCTGTGAATAAATACACGAGGGTGTTTGTCAAGCACTTCATGGTTCAGTGCTTCTATGCAAACATGATTGTGCTCATCAAGTCAATGTTAACTCTGCTGTGATTTCTCCAAGGAGAAATTAGGGTGCCCATGATGTTCATAAGCCCTCGCAGCCTGCCCGCTGCTGCCATGCTGCTGCTGAGGGGAAGCCTCTGGGAAATCCATGGATTCTGTGCTGCATCTGGGTGTCTCCGTGCCGGACATGCAATACCACCTGGATGTGATTCGAGCAGCAATTTATTTTTGGAGCACAGGTACTTTACTGCATGGTCACTGGGTGAGATGAAGGATGCCTCACTTGGATGGTTACTGTGGTATACTACCAGAGCCACGGCAGGTGCCTTTGCTCATGGTGGTGATGGGGGTTAACAAAGCAAGGTGAGTGGTGTTTCTCTTTCTTACCACCTGGAGGCCTATTTTGCAGCAGTGTCCCCACCCCTACATCACTAACCTGTCCTTAAAAAAAAATAGTAACAGTAAATAAAACATGGATTAGCTGGTGATCCCGAATACATCTGTAGAACAGGCAACTGTACTTGAGTTTGCTCCCTTGTAGGAGCCCCAAGCTGGGATATGGTCAAATTGTGAACTTGTGGGTGGGGAGCTCCTGTTACCTCAACTACAATAAGAAAGCAGCACAAAGTTTTAATGCTTTTTTAAAACATTAAACTGCTAAAAATTTGCAGCAGGGCTATGACCTTTTAATACCTGATACAGCCCTAATGATGTAGAACTCACTCTTCCTCACTGCTATTTGCAGACCCCTTAAAATTTGTGCCTATTGACCAGTCTGAATTGTTGTCAATCGAGTGATACGGAAGAGAAAGCTGGATCCCATGGATTGTTTCCTGAGTCATAGTTTGGACTAGTTTGTCTTGTGTTACAGTCTGTCTGCTAGCAAAGCGATGCAGTCCCATGTTCGAGTTTGTAGCATTTGTAGCAAAGCCTGTTATTATATTACTAAGACTGTACCAGATCTAGCAGCTGCCCCAGCCATTATGTCCTTCTCTTAGCAATACACTGATCTTCAGCTTTAAGAACTAAAACCAGACTGGACCTGGTCAGATGAATATCTACTCTGATTTCCAGTAGCCAACAACAAGCTTAAGGGAGGCCAGAAAAAAAAAGCAAACATACAATGCTAATATTCCTCCGTTTTCCTCACTTCCAGTGCCTTGTCATTTCTTGAGAAGCAGAAACAGCTTTGTACTCTGTAGCTGTCAGTGAATTTTTCTGCCATAAATTTGCCAAGGTGCTTTTAAACCCAGGTAAAATCTTGGCATTTGTGGCTTCTTGGAGCAAGGAGTTGCACAGCTTAACACACGATGGCGGAGTCAAGCTAGCTTACTTGGCACCAGCTAATTCTTGCCGTTTAGACCTGGCCACTAGTACATCTCAGTGACCTAAATGAACTGATTTAAGGGTGGTTTTTCATGACTGTGGTGAACTTTGCACAAGCTTTCCAGATGTATTTCGGTGATGAGAGTGAGGGGTATTCATTTGAAAATACACTGTGTAAGGGACAGGGAATAATGCTGTATAATGGAGGAAGAAAAGCAGAGTTTGGGATACTGCTCTTTAAGTAGCATGGAACAGCTGAATTATTTCCAGTGCTCTGGATAAAGTAGCTAGACCTCAGCCCCCCTCTGACTGCTTATTCTCTAATTTTCTAGCACAGTGAGCTGTACACTCAAGGCTACCTTTAAACTCATAGCCATATATATATACACACTACTTTAAAAAGCTTTAAGCTTCTTCCGCACGACTGGAAGTAACCTAACCTGCAAATCCATCACTGACTGCAAAGCTGTTTCTGAAAGTCTCCAGTTGGCAGGGTCCAGACCCTTGTACCCTCTCCTGGTACTCCGCAGTGCAGCAGTGGCCACAGCTGCAAAGGTGCCAAGACCAGGAGCTCTCCCAGGGCAGAGATGGTTTCCAGACAGTGCAGGGCAGGCCGGCCAGCTGCGCACTGAGCCCTTCATAGTCTCTGCAGAACGTACAGAAGAAGCATTTGTTCAGATGGAAGACAGACAACCAAAGAGCTGCTGTACATAGTCATCTCTGGACATTAGAATGGCTCCCCAAAGACTGTTGTAGATGGCATGATGGGCAGAGTGAAGGTGCTGACCTGGGGCTTGCCCTGGTACTGGGTTACTGTGCACACAGGCTGGATCAGGGGACCTTCACGTGCGACTCATGAGTGCTTGTTTTCATGAGGAGTGAAACTGCCCATAAGGCACAGGAGCTGGCACCAGCTTCAATGTCCCAAGTGCAAGTTAAGTTGCACACCTCTTCAGTGTGATCCAGGCTGCCTTTCAGCAGGATTACTGTACTATGAGGCATTCCACACCTTTCTACAGCAGAAGGACCACTGTGGGCTACTTTGATTCTTGCACAATGCACTGAATAACTCTAACACTATGCCTAGAATTTGTTTGAGATACACCCTTGTCATAAAGCTGTGAATGAGGTTGAAAACAATCACGAACTTGTAATAATTATTATACTTGATGTGAAAAAAAAGGAGACAAAAGGCTTGACATTTTTTCCCTAAATTTCTGCAGCAACTATTTCTGATCCGTAACTAATGCATGATCAAAACTCCTTGTTAGCCTCTTGGGAATAAACTGAATACAGGCTGCTTTATAGATTTTCACTACAAAGCAAGTGTTTTGAGGTTTGACTGGCACCTACATATCCCATTTTTCCCCATCTGACATCCACTAGGCTGGAGACTACTCTCAGTTGTCAAAACTCCTTAGCAGTTTATCTCCCAGGGACTCTCTAGGGACAATCCCTGGCTTGCAAGCAATTTCTACCATCCCTGAAAACACAAGGAAGATACAAAGGCAGGTAGGTGGGAGGGAAGCACCAAACACTTTGATAACACATCAGTACTAAGGACTATTAGAATCATGGAAAGACTTAGGCTGGAAGAGATGATCATCTGGAGTCCAGCCTCCTACTCAAAGCAGGGCTCACTTCAAAGTTGCGTTGGTCAGGATGTAGTCCAACTGAAAGCTGAAAGTCACCAAGGATGGATGTTCTGCACTGTCTCTGAATTACTTGTTCCAGATATTCACCCATTTCATGGCAAAGATTTTTTTCTTCCCTATCAGTAACTGGAATGTCTGTGCTGGAACTTGTGACTGTTGCACTAAGTTGTGTCCTTTTGGCACAACTGTATTTCACAGCACCAAGAAAAAAAGCTCAGTCTCTGTACTGTTCTGTGTTGGCTCAGAAATAGGCAGTCAAGTCACCTGGATTTAAAGTGAATTGAGGGGCCAGAGACCAAAAAAACCAAACGCTCTATAATAACTATGTCAGGAGATGGGGGAAGAGATCTTCAGCATCAGGATACTGACGGTTACTATGAGCTGGCACTCTCCCCGGCTCCTTCCCGGTGCTCCCTGTCCATCACCTCCACCAGCAAGGGGATGAAAACCCTGCTAGCTGCCCGGGAGAGGGCACTGCTGCCCTGCTTTTGGATAATCCGAGCCCTTCTACGTTTTCCAGCAGAGAGAAAAAAACATTTCAGCCCTGCCTAGGCAAAGGAGTCACTGCATCCTAGGAGACCCCGCTCGGATAATCAGAGACCCTGCTTGGGTCACCAGAGATCCTGTCTGGGTGATCAGAAACCCCGCTTGTGTTAGCAGAGACCTTGTTTGTGTTGTCATTGCTTGGGCGATGATGCTACGTCCTAAGTGGGATAGGAAAGGTTGCTGTGCTGTGTGGTTGAAAACATCATCAACTCCAGTATTAGAAGCCTCCTTCTTGCCATCTAGATAGAGTGCACTGTAGAGTTGCTGAAACAGAAGTAAATAGGCTGCATCCATTTAATAAAAGCACAACAAGCAACCACTAAAATGTCCAGATCAGGAAGGCACAGCGACCACAGAGCCTAAGTATTGAAATACCAGAATTAAATGCTTGAAGCGGTACAACATAAACAAAACCAATAAATAAATAAAATTACTATTACTGAGTTGAAAATTATTTAACTAAATTAATCGTGTGCAACAGGCCTGGTAAAGTTATTTGTGTGGCAGCACTTCTGTCTGAGGTAAACTGCATGAGTGATGCAGTATTTTCTATCATGAACCAAAGGACAGCCTTTTCATTAGCAAAATGTATCCTCGTTGTAAAAAGGCAGAAAATTTTCATTTCATGAAAGCTGTAAAATTGCTTAAGTGGGATAATTTATTACACAACACAGGTGCACTGTATAGCCAGTAAAAAAGAGCTGCTTCGCATAGTAAGAATTCCCACAGGAAATGTAATGAGCATAACAAAGTGTGCTGGAAACAAAAGAGTGTACTTAAGGAAGAAGACTAGAAATTGAAGTATAAACACTGAAATAGTAAACTGGATTTGTCTCACTCTTCCTAAAAATAATAATTTGAAATCTGAGACAAATGCAGAGAAACGCATTTATAAAAATATTTGTACAAGTTTTAAAAAACATCCATAGCCTTGAAAGCACTAAAATATAACAAAAGATCCAATGCAATCTTTTCACGTACCGATAACATCTGAAGTCTGTTTACATATTTACATTTCTATCTATTTTTGTTAGTCCAAAGCAGCAATCACAAAATATTAAGACCCCATTTACCATATTTAAGGCCCAAAACCAAATGACACATCACTATTGTAATGAAACCTTACTGAGATACACCAACCTGGGCAACCAGCCGAGTGTGGATCTGTTCTCCTCCAAGTGTACTTTCCTCAGGTGTACTCCTAATACAAAACTATCTCCCCTCCACATTCCCCAAGTGATCTGGAAGGGCTTGCATTAAAGACTTCCTTGTTCTCCCTTACCAAAACCAAGTGGGAATGTTTTATTAACAGCTAAGGGAAGTTGGGATTGATTCTTGGTCTGTAGCTAAAGGAGATTTCTCAGTTATTATTGATGTTCTTCTTTGTTCTTCAGTAAAGCAGCTCAGTAAGTATCTATAGCTGCTGAGATTCCCCAGAAGAATGCTTTGGTACTCTGTCTTCAGACAGCTCGTATAAACGCTCTTACTACCTGTTGCCTCCTTTTTTTAGTATCTTTGAGGTTTTCCTTGGTTCAGTCTCCTCTTCATGAGGACTCTGTAACCTCTCTCTGAAAAAAATAAGCAAGAAAAATAAAACAAAATTTAAAACAGAGTTTTAAAAATGCTACAGTTTTCTCAAACTAAATTAATTTTGTTGAGAGAAGAAGGGCACTTGCTATATAATTATAACTTCTGCACTGACTGGTTTCAGCTGCCTCTGTAGAGGCTGCCAAAACCAAGCTGCATAAAGATAAACGTTCCTTTGTTGGGTCCCTGCTCCCTACACACGTATCCCTTGTTGGCTGTGGGAAAGGAGTGTGTGAAAAGGGTTGATGCCATGAGGAAAAGGAGCCATCTCCTGAAGTCAGTCCCAGGCTGAGGTCACTCAGGGGATAAATACTTTTCCCCAGAGGCCTGTGGCTCCTGAGAACCAACTGCTTGCTTTGCCTGTCAACAGGATTTTCTCTGCTCAATATATCAAGCCCCAGCGACCAGCTGGCTGGTTTGATCTGCCCGTAGCAATCAGCTGGCATCTTTCAGGTTTGTAGCCGTTTCTTCTCCTCTAGTTAGCACCCCAGCACAAGCCAACTGAAACATCTATCAAGAAAATCATTGTTAGAGCTGCTGCTCTCATCAGCCAAACACTGGCACTCGCCTTTGTTCCTGAAATAAAGGTGGAAGTTGAAAGCCTAAATACCACAGACCATATTTTGGTTGCTACATGTCAGTGCAGTGCCACTGGGTTCACTTGCCTCTGCTGATTTATGCTGTCTGTGACTCAGGTTTTAAAGAAGCTCATGAAAGGAAAGCTGGAAACAGTATTTCTCATTTCTCTACCTAAAATCAAAGTTATTTATAAAATATATAGCAGTGAGGACAAGCAAGCTCAGATGATTTTCCCAAATCTAAAAAAGAGTATGGGGAAAAAAAAAGGTCAAGTACATGTTAGAAGTAACTAGTAAGGAAGAAGCTCAGCTAGTCAAGGCATTATATTCTAGGTCTGACTGACATATCTGCTTATGAGGTAGATTTTGTATTTTTTTTTTATAATTTACTAACTATTTAGTTAACTATTATTAACTCTTTATTAACTATTAGTATTGACTAATAATTTAATATATAAAATACCATTATTTTTTTTTTAGTCTGTATTGTACCTGCATAAGCCGGAAGTCAGTCCAGGGGGCTCCTGAATATTTTCATAAGAATCATCTCTTTCTGCTGATTCTGATGACTGAAAGGTCTTTCTTTCTGATTTTGTTTTTTTCCCTGAATTGCCAAACGCATGTAGATTAAAAAAAGAAAAAAGAATCACATATAACAGAGACCGTTTGGTTAAAGCAGAAAAATACACTCTAACACTTCACACATACACATTGCTATTCCAAGGAAAGCATTGCATTTTACATTAATCTAGAATACTTTTTTTGCCATTGGTTAGCATTCACAGAGCAGACCTTGAACTTGTAAACTTGCTGAACATTGAATAAAGTTTCCATGAGGTACAACAGCTGAAAGCCCTATTATCTAGTTTCTTCGGAAGTAATTGAAAATGGCTTTTTACTACCAGCAAACAGAAGAAAAAACAATTCATAATTTTATGTGATTTGAATTAGAACAATCTAGTGTCACTGTTTTTAGGGCCCTGAGCTAAGCTTCCATATGTGTCCCTGGGGTCAGGGTGCCCACCAGGGCAAACACCTCTGCATGCCTGAGAAACAACTGACTGAGGAGGGAGGCTTCAACATTCCTCAGGTGAGTGAGCTCTTTTCCCTTTTGGGCACCCATCTCATCTTTCAGCATCTCTCAAATGTAATGTCAAATGTTTCATTCTGATAATGGCAGAAGGACTGTGTGGCTCAAAGCCTGAGAACTTGCACACTCCACCCCAAAGTGCCATCAGGAAACGCGACAGCCATTCTGACAATTTCTGCCTAAGTATCTCTTGAATAATGAATTAGTCTAGTTTGTTAAAACCGCAGTAAATTCACAAAAATACTTCAAGTTTCCCAATTCAGTAAGGTTTTGCTTTTGAGCATGTGTGTGGGAAGGGAATTCTTTCATTCTACCAGGAGAATGAAAGCTGGGTGATTCAGCTCTGTTGTCCTCCCAAAGACTTGGTGATTGAGGTCAACGAAGTAATTTCTAAAGCACATGATAAAGATAAGAAAAAATAATTCTGGTCTGAGCAAGGCAAACCAAAATTATAAACCTTACCTCAGTGGACAGAATACATCTACAGGCTAAAGGACTGCTCTGGAGTGAGGAGTGGTGACACTTACTTGGGCTGTACAGCTGGTGAGCTGGGTGACCTTGGAAGGCCGTCTTACTTTTCTACATCCCAATTAGGGAAATGGCACTGACAAAAAATCTCTCATGAAACTCCATTGTGTTATATTGCAAAATATACACTGATACAAGAAACGATGTGGGTTTTTTTGAACAGTTCAGGGTTGTACCAACCTGCTGACTTGCTCCTTTTGGAAGGCTTCTTCTTCACAGCCACTGGAACTCGGGCCAGTGCAGCCAATTCACTCACAAAGTCCTGCTCTGCTTCCTGCACACAAGGATAAATCAGAATTCAGTTACCACCATACAGCTTGATTCTGGGTTATGTTATTCTACATGTGGCATGACAAGAAGGGTTTATGTCACTGCAGAAACACAGGCAACAATATGGCAAGCATCAGGGAAACATTTCCTACATGGCAGTGGTGAGTCTGGATTTCAACTAGGACAGCAAAGAGACCCTTACAACCTCTCTGATGTTTTGCCATGGACTGCTTCAAATCTGTGAGTCACTGTACCCTGATTTACCTTTAGCTGATTCTCCAACTCAGTTTCTAGGTGATGCAATCCCAGCAGTTTCTGTTTCAGAGACTCCAGGCGAATTTGCTGCTGCAATTCAAACTGAGCCAAAACCTTCTTTTGCTGCAGCACCATCCTGGTCAAGAGAAATGTAAAAGTACTGATGTTGTTGAGTTCCAAGGCAGGAATGCAATCTTGGCAAACTGTATTTAGAAGGTTTTGTAGAGAGAAAGGCTCATGAACAATATTATCCTGTCCAGCTTCTGCTGGGACAAAAAATTTTGCAGCAGGTATTTAGATAGATTAACTTATTTTAATAACCTGCCTTGGTTCTCCATGGGATACCAGATCCTTTTGGAGGTAGGAATCACAACAGGAGTTTGGGTTGTCCATGTCTGGACTTTGGGAGCCAGAATTAAGCTCTAATTTTGAAGTCTGCTTTCAAAACCATTGCACATTTCTAAAGTCAGCTTTACTGTCTGCTTGCCAAAGAGACAAGCTCTTAGAAGATCAGGTGTGAGGATAAGGGATTAAGAACTGGGCATTTCATTCAGGGCTCTTCAGCACCAGCTTGAGACTGAGACAGAAATACAGTAATTCAAAACTTGGCAGTTGGGAGCACTGACAACTATATTTTTCACTTGTTTTATTTTGCAGGTTAAAGAGCAACACTAATACAGTAGAGCCTGACTGGCTCCAACGTTGCTGCATCTTTATTTCTTCTCTTCCCTTGCCTGATCTACCTTGAAGCAATGCTGTCAATCACCCATCACATTCCTCAGGGAAGGAGATAACACAAAGTGTTCTTGACATTTACACATAATGAAGTTGCTATTATAATGGTCAATGCTTACAGAAGGGTAACCTCCAAAATCTGCTTTCTGAACTCATATGCCTTACCTGGCACCACGGGCAAAAGGAAATAAAACAATCTATGTTGAGTTTAATAGAAGTTAAGACAAATTAATGGAAATTTTGTCATTAATTTACATAGGACTGGGATTTGACTGTAAAAAATATCAACATGACAGTAGGAAAATGAGTTTGATTACTCATGGCTATGAGACAAGCTTAGATACCGAATAGTTGCATTCTTCAATGTCGTATTTCTGCTTGCAGGAAGGTCAATGTGATTTTATTTTGGTTTAAGACACTGGGACAGATTATGGGAAAAAAACCCTGAGACAACAGCTAGAAATAAATTTATATGTCAGAATAAATTATAAACTGGATAATGAATAACTAACAGATCTTCTAGGAAGCCCTTTATTACATGAAACCATTTCTATACTGACTCAAGCAAGGATAAAGAACAGAAAACGGGCAATGATTTCAATTTAAAGTAATAGAATGTCCAAAAAAAATGTCAAAATTGCAGACACTCTGCTGTTCTGGATAATAAAACAGCATCAGGCAAGAGAACAGAAGAAATACAGATGCAGCAAAACTGGAGCCAGTCAGGCTCTATTGTATTAATATTGCTCTCTACCTTGAAGCAATGCTGTCAATCATCCACCACATTCCTCAGGGAAGGAGATAAAATGATTACAAAAATGTATCACGTGCATGACAAGTAATACAGACTTTTATGACAAGTTACTCCTTTGGAATTGCAGTACTTTTTGTCTGGACTCCAAATTTCATAAAATCGGTAATTATTTAAATATGATTTTTATTCAATTGACATTTGAGGGATTCCACCCTAAATTTAGTGCAAATAGCCTTGACTGTCCAAGGCATTCACTGAAATCTTCATGCCATTTTAAGTATTATTTATGCTTCAAACTTTTTCTCTTCATGGCATATGTTTATTCAACAGCAAACTAACAAACACTTTTGATGTTCAAAGGAGAAAAGATGGAACAAAATAGACAGCATCGGTCCCCATCCTACACTTATGTTAAATTTCTTTTAAAATTTGGCAAATGTTTTGGCATTGTTTTCCGTTCTCTCTTTTCAAACTGTGTAGTGTAGTTCTTCAGTCTGTAATTAATGAGCATCAAAAAGTTTATTTAATAAGAAAGTAATGTCCTGACATCAAATGGTAGATGTAATTGGGCAACAGACACTTCTTTTCCATCAAAGGCAAATATAAAATACATACTCAAGACATTTATTCAGCTAGACATTTCTGTAGATCTGCAAACACTCACAACATTTAGAGTCAGAAGTGCTCTGCCTGCTCTTACCTTTGATGGACTGTGGATGATACGTTCAGAAGGCCTTTGGTCTGGTTTCCTTTCCATGCCAGTTCATTCTCTTGTTTCCTCCTAAGTCTGTTCCTTTCTCCTCTTCCTGCTGAAATAACGTGTTTGTAAAACCTTCTGCTCAAAATCACAAACTCTGAGTTCTGGCAACCTTACAATTAGTGTTTTGCATCAGCACAAATGAATCCCTGTCCTAGGCAGTTCCAAAGTTACTGCTCCTTAGGGATACCAAGTACTTCTTACATACTCTTGCCCTGCCTCTGTGATCTGCTGTGCATCATTCAGCTGAGATGGTAATGTCACTGAATTCCTATTTTTATTTTCATCTCCCACTAGACTAACTGATTAACATGGAAATCAAAGCAGAAATTTTATGAAAAGATCTTGATGCCTTAAGCAAGAACTGTAATACCTAAACAAAAAAATGCAATATAAAGAAAACCTTTGCTCAGAGGCCACTTAGTCCTGGGAATGCTTAACTCCACTAGACATCTCCTCGTTTGATGGTGAAGTATTCTGGGTACTTTTGCATATGAACTTGGTGTTCATCTGCTGACCAGGCTCCTGACTCTTGCCCCTGAAGTCCTGCCTGGCAGCAAGGCTTGGGACATGTCTGACAAAGGACCAGTTTCTTTTCAGCACTGCTTTTAATGAAATACAGAAGAAGGGAAATGGATGGGTACGTAACAGATTAAGCTACATAACACTCATTTGGGGAGCATCCAACCTTTTCTGAACGCTCGGAGAGGCTGACAGGCACCTCTCCTACCAACAGCACTATCAGGGAGCAGTTACTGGCTGTACTCTAGGCTGGATTGGGTGAGGTGAGGCATTCCCCACCTTTTCTCCTGTGGCTCTGCCAGGCAGACAGTAAGTTCAGATTTACTAGGCCAAGGGATGCCCAAAGAAGCAAAACCCTCTAGCCTGACATTAAGCAGAGCCACTGGGAGAGAGAAGCCTGGCATTATGGTCCTTACTCCCATTTAACTATCACTGAATGAAGTACATCAGAAATTTCCTATGTGGCCATTCTAACCCCAGGGCTGTCACATAATAGGTGGTTCTTTTGCCAATACTGTTTTTTCCATTTTGTTTTTTTAGGGAGAGAAGTTATGAGAGTACTTGGATCACACACTCAGTGTGGTAATCACGCTTGGAGATCACCTCACACCTGCTTCTCAAAAGGAAGAAACAAGGATGTTCTGCCTCCTGGCTGAGCTTGAATAGAAAGTATTTGCCTGGCTGGCAGGGCTTATGATGTCCTGGCTGCACCCTGCAGCAGAGCTTCATGTTATTAAGAATGATAGAAATTTAAGTGCTCCTGGGGCCAATACAGAAGTGGAAATGAGAAAGGAGTGGGGTTCTGCATCACAAATTTGGAGTTAGGTGAGAGAAGGAGTTACATGTACTAAAGCATCCACATCCATTATTAGATGGTAGCTGAGGTAGTTATCTGTTGATATTGAAAACCTCAGCTGGACTGCAGCTTGCATATGTAGGTTTGCAATATCTGTTCACGGTAGTAGTTGATTTGATCTGTGAATTTCAGCTGGGTTTCTCTCTGGCCATCCAAATCTAAAACACTCCTGCTTTTATTACCAACATAAATACTTTCAGTCCTCCCTGACGCTTGCAGGCTTATACTGCAGCAGCAGGATTTTCTTTTTCTTCAGTTGAAAAGAAAACATGCTCCACTTACACATGTAACTTTCTGCAGGGACCACCAATATACTGAAAGAATAATATATACACATAAACTCTAGGAAGAAAAATAATCTAAATGAGTAATTGCTAGAAGGCTGACTGTGGTTCTACTAACTGATATTCTAGGTCTTACAACCTAACTGGGAGACCAGTTGAGAGCAGTATCAAAACACTGATGAAGCAGAACATTCAAGTGTGTCCTGACATCTATCTCAGCTCAGATCTGAGAAGCATTCTGGAACAGGCTTCAGTTTTAACTCCTGTTTAAAGGAACTCAAATCAAAGGGATTTTAAACACTGCAGTTGGCTGAATCAGGGCCAGAGGTCTTTAGAAGGACTCTTTGAGAACTTAAGCTAGCCTTGCTAGCTGCCAATTTCTAAAACACAGATTGCCAGAAACCCCTGCACAGAATTTGTCTTACCCTTGCACTGCAACTTCCAATGTTAAAGTCTTCCAAGGGTCACAACAGGGCAGTGCAGAACAGGCTGGTTCTGTCTTATAACCAGTGAGCAGAGCTAGCTACTACTGGGGCTCACAAATCCTTTCTACTAACTCATGTCTGGATCTCAGCCTTGAGTGGATAGGCCTGTTCTTTGTCAAAAACTCTCTTCTGCGGCTAGAGGCTTTTCTGTTTAAAATTGCTAACTATTTTTAGGAAAAAAAAAAAAAATCCATTCCACGTGTCTCAAATACTGAGCCTCTGATGCTATTGCAGTTTTGCTAACTTGTTAACTTCATTTAATGCCAACAGCCTTCATCCAGGGGAGGGGAAAGTATTTATAAAAGAAATCAATAATCACAGCTTGCTTTCGTTTGCTTGTCCTGGAGGAACTGAGCAATTAAAAATAATTTCAGGAGAAACTGCCTGCATTTGTATGAGATCCACCAGTTCATAAACCTCTTCAGCAGTTTCACAACTTGTAAGAGGGTCACGGTTGACAGCTAAGAAATGATGCAGTAGCTCACAGAGCTTCCCAGGATGGACACGTTTGGCTTTTTGGTGTCTCCTCTAATGCATTTCCTCAACCTCAGAGATAACAACATTTCACTGAGCCAAAAAAAAAAGAATGAATGTACGAACTCACTCCCCAAAGCAGAGGGCAGTTACCTCAGAGGAAGCAGACTGTCTGCCAATGATGTTTATGTTTTCCAACACGGGATCACGGATTGCAAACTCAAATCTCCTGCCTTCTAGGGAGAAGATTCAGCTTGTAAGAGCCTGTCTTCTACTCTCTCTCTCTCTCCCTATGACTATTTGATTCATAGATTAGTTTTGTTTGCATACATTAATATGCAAGGTTGAATAGTGTTTATGGCAGACATTAGCTGTACAACCTAACAGGTGTACAACTCCTTGGTTTCTAAATTCTTCTGTCTTGTGTTGAGGTTTAGAGCATCAGATAATCAGCTGCCGGTGGTTGTGACTATGGTCCTATCCCTGCTCGTAGCTGGGTGAACCAATTTGTGATTAAACTATAAACTCCAACACTGAGTCAGTGTTCTATGTGTGTCTGTGCAAAACTTGGAGTGACAGTCCCTCAGCTGCGACTGTAATTCAAGTAATTATTAATACTAACAGTTTCACCACTTCTCCTTCAAAGGTGGAAATGGACCTACACGTTCATTTTGCTTTGTTGCTTACTTTAAACAACAGATTTCTGTTATCTCTAAGATCAATTTTTACAATGATGAGAAAATTAATTCATCTGTTAAAAACCTAGAATTATCCTATAGTTGTCAATCTCATATGTACCTTGTAGGGATTTCAACTGTTGAAGTTTTTTCCTTTCATAGTCTTCTGTGATTTTTCCTAATTGCTGATAGTAGTTTTGCACCAATTTACTGATGTTACTGCTTGTACCATGCACACTCTCTACAGCAGCTTCCACCAGCGTGTCCTGTAAAACACAAGTGAAGTGTTTTGATCTGTCTAAAACTGAAGATCCAATCTGATTTTGTATATGCACAAAAAATTGTGAATTTTGTGCTTTAAAAACATGGTAGGTTGAGATGCTGGAAAATAGGTATTTCTATTCATCCATGGAACACTTCGACATGAAAAATTACAGCAAAATCTTACTAATGTGCCTCACCTCCAGCTGGGAAGGGGCCATTCCCCTATCTGTTCCATCTTCATAGCTCGTTTTACCTGTCAACCTGACTGCCAGAAAAGTAAATCAATGTACGTGCACCTCTATTACAACTTCCCATTATACAGAAAATCTAAATATTTACTTTGGAATACTTTTATTAACCTATGAAGCAAGTTTTACTTCTTTCTAGTTATTTATCTATGAACTAATATTAAGCTGCTAATATACAAATATTACTAATTACCATAAAACCTATGACCACCTCCATTTCTTCCTCATTTTTGCTATCTTCTGTCATCAAGAACTCTCTCAATTCTTTTTATGTTCCAGGGTTTCACTGAATAAAATCTGTTTTGGCTGCTATAGCCACTAGAAAATACTGTACCTCTAAAAAGTGTTAGCTTGTAAATACTTTGCAAGATATCTTCAGTGTTAGCACAGGTTGTATCCATCTCTTGGTGATAATTCTAGGCATAGGGTAATGCATAAACAGAAGTGCCTTCCAGTTTAGTAAAGTAAACCCCATTTTATTTGGAAAAAAGCTATTGAATATTTCCATACCTTGAAGTCCTGTCCATCATCTGAGCTCCTTTTTCCAGCTTCCCGTTGGGCATGCTGCAGCAGTGTCTGCCCAATCACCTGCTCCATGTGCTGCTGAAGAAACTGAAGAGCTTCTTGGATTTCTGTGACTAGCTGCTGGTGAAATTCTAAATGGGTTTGCTGTGTTTCTTCCTCGAGCTTCTCCTCCTCTTCCAGAATGTGGGACTCCTGATCATCACACAAAATATAGCACAGTCATTTAAATACGTTGACAAACTTGGGTCAGCTTCAGTTCAAAAGAAAGTCCTACACTCCTCCAGAATGTTACTGTTTTAATACTCCTTAGAATAATCTAATTTCCAGCACAAGTTTATGTACGGCTGTTTAACACATTTGGCTTTGCGACAAAACTGTCACAATATGTACAGTAACAGCTGCATCTAGTCCCATTAAACATTTCCAAGTGATGTATTTCCATCTTTGTATTCTGTACTGTTGAACTTGGTCTTATTTCTGTTAAAAATATGAACAATCTAGGTCGAATATCTTGAGTCCAGTAAGAGAGTTGTGGGTGCCTTGATAAAGTGCACAGGAACCAGGCAAATACAGTTATGCACCTGGAATATTCATACAGTTCATGGGGTCTACCTGAGAAAAAGTCAGTATATTGGTACTTATGGCCCCTCAGAGGTCATGAATGTGCTTAACAGCACCTGGAAACCATCTGCACTCTTGGCATCTACAGTATCCCATGGTGGTGAGTTCTTAAAGCTTATCCACGCATTTCTCAATTTTGACCCTGCCATCTTATAGCTTGGCTTGGTGCTCTTTTCTTCTTTTCTTAGAAACAAATGAAGAATTGTTCCCTAGTCACATATTTCATGCCAGTTTTAAAACCTATGATATTCCAGAAGACATCTCTTTTTTTTAGGCTGAAGGGTTCTAGTCTCTTGAGGTCTTTGGATCTTCTTTTAAATCCACTTTCCCTCTAAACTCACCTTAGCATAACAATAGTATACACTCACCAGAACGACCTGTTCTGTCCTCCTTATGTGTATTAGCCTTCTACTGAGCTGCTGACGGCCCTCTTTTATTAATATTGTCATATAAAGCTGAATAGCATTAAATTATTCTGGGAGATTCGACAGCACCTGTTTGAAGCTCTCTTGGAAATAAGAAATGCAAGTAGAAAAAGAACCTGCTCTGCCCACATTCATCTGGGCAAAATAATGGTGTCCCTATTAATCCTGGGTTATTCTGACATATCCTTATTTATAGCTCAGACATTATGTTTTTGATGGGCTTTTTTAGACAGTTGGAATGTCATTAAACCATCTCTTTTTTTTTTTTTTTTTTAAGAGACCCTATATTATGTTATCATGTCTAACTAGGATTCTCTAGCGCTGTCTTACATTTTATACGAAATCAACAGACAGATGTGACACTGCCTACCAGTCTAAAATTGGCACAAACTAAAATTAAGGTTAGTTCAAACAATACCATAGGTCTAAATCTCTGGTTGAGCGTCCACAAATTAACCTCTTCCTTAATTCCTTATATGTTGATTTTAGTTTTAGAGGTTGTTCATAACTTTTTCCTTCTCTGACTTTTCACAATTCCACACCTAGGCACTACTTCTCTGGAGCAAAGATGTGTGTATTTTTAGGCGCTTCTCTCTGAGATGGGTTTTAGCTGGCCTTGGAAAGAGGCTGTAACGGAGAGAGGCTAAAGGAACAGTAATACCTGGGGATATTTCACTTCTGTTAGGGAACACAGTGATTGCCTCAATTAACGTCCCTGTGGGAACTAAGTGAGAGGAAGCAGTGGAAAGCAAATAACAAGAGGAATGCAGTCATATGCACTGGTATTTTATTATTTTGTATTTTACTTCTTTTGAAGGTTAATGAGATTTTGAGATTTTCACACTTAACGGGATCTACTTCAATAGAAGTATCAAATATGGAAACAGCAGCAGGCAGAATTTGCTCATTCCTCTTCCAAGCAGGGCATTAGGTTTTGTCTTATGCAAACCAGAATCAGAGGGATGCAAAATATTCTCTCTCAGCTAATTACACAGCAACAGCTGAGTTCCAACTCAGAGCTGCAAAGGGTTGGATGGGTGCAACCCCTATGTGCAGCAGCACTGGGTTGGGCAGAGGCTATCACTGATACACGTAGGAGGTAAAAATCTGAAATTTGGGGTTGTTATAGGTAAATGGCCAATGCAGACAAGTAAATAACCGACAACACTGAATGGATGAACCCTGAAAAACACGGTGATAAACAGATTTGAAAGCAACCTGTGGGAATATCGAGTCTAAAAACCCCTTAAACTTCCTCTTGCCTCTTTGGGCCAGATTATTTGGAAGGATATCAAAGGAATGGATGCTGAGCATCTCATGGACAGAGGAGAAAGAAAAAAGAATGAAAAATGATGACGGTATGAAAGAACCTGCTAGATCTGGTGGAGGAAAGAATTTCTTCAGATGTTCAAGTAAGATCTTTTCAAGTGCTTTTCAATCCCTAATAGAATTAGTAGTGTATCTTGTCCTGAAGCAGTAACTTGTGTACGAGTCCTTTATGCACACTGGTTTGCCTTCTTTCTTTAGCATTTTGATATAAAATAAATAGCTAAATAAGCTTGCTATGATGACACATATCACAGATAGCCAGCCTGTAGATAAAATATCAGGGAATTTAACATGTCTGTCCAAGCTAAAACAGGAACACTGACGGACCTCGTGTGCCAGCAGTGAGTGCTTTTTTGACAGAGAATATTTTCTGTTGTATTTGAACATTTTTATTTTTGAGATCTTCTATGGCTACTAATGCCAGACATCATAGCATTATGTACTTACCTACCCAGCATTATATACTGTACCTACCACTGCCTTCTGTAACTGCCACTGGTCCTCATCTTGGCAGGGGGAGGAACCCTTCTGCAGGGTATGCTGCTCTCTCAGTTCCTGAAGCAGGCTCTTTTTTCTGGACAGTCTCATGCGGACCAGGGCTGCCATTCCAACTCTTCGGTGGGTTAACCTTCTGAGTACTGAACACAGCAAAAGTCGGTGTTTTTGCAATATATAGCTAACAGACCTGTAAAAAAGACCATTAAAAATCAATCAGCTAAGCTGCCTGCTGATTTAGGCACACCTATGTTCAGTAAAGTCATTGCTCAAAGATAACAAGAATTACTATTCACTCTGGAGTATCTTCTCATACAAAGCATGCCTTGGAAAGCTGCTCAGGTGTAAAGAATGGGTATTGCTTGGATAGACTTCTAGTTCTTTTACACTGAATTTAAATTAAAATAAAAACAATAAGAAAACAGACAAATTACATAATAACAGACCTATAATTACATAACAAAAATTTTTGTAATAGGAGACTTGAAATATGGTGAAAAGAGAATGTAATCAGAACCACAGGAAAGTTATTTCAAGAAAATGCAGGACAGTATATCTTAGATTAGCAAGGAGGGATGCTCTGAACAGACACTGAAGAGGCTAGTGTTAGCTGGCACAGTAGACACGGCTGAACTAAGTTTGTGGTGAATTTTAAACAGGAGAGCAAATTTCAAAGTTGATTCTGGATCAGGTGAGTGAAATCTGTGTGCACACTTGGGATGACATTGTTTGTGCCTGTATCTAACTTGTGTATATGTGTAAGGCATTGTGAGCTCTCCAGATACCAAATGTTGGGAAACCCAGAAGTCAGAGAACATGAAAATGTAAAGTTCAACTGAGAAGTAAAGCCAAAATAAAGGAGGGCAATGGCAATAATACCAAAATTCCAAACAGACAGGTCTTGAAATGCTTCCATCTTTGGTAGTATGAAGACCATGGTAAATGAAGTCATTTGGTATCTTAATCAAATCAAGACAGATAACACAGAACTGTGTTTTTTTTGAGAAGTATCTCCACCAAAGAGATGCTTAGCTATACAGATATGAGATAAAACAAAAATTTTCCTTGGTGAACACAGGCAGAGAATGCAAGAGAGGAGTGATTATCATGCAAGGCGACGAGTCAGTGGTACTGCAATAGCAGGAAGCAAAGGTAGAGCTGGATGGTGCTGGACTGAACAGTTTATCTTGAACAATATCCAACTCCAATGTAACATATCGAGCGTAAAGAGAAGCTGCTGCAAGATCAGAAATCACTCACAAACATAAGAGGAAATGCATAGAAAGCATACCACTTGACAAATCACAGACTACTTTTTCTACTTACCAGTAGTCATGATATCTCTGGGTTTTTTAGATTTGTTTTTGATACCCACACAAAAAAATTAGAGTAACTGCCTCTCTGTCTGATGATGCTCATAACCCCTCAACGCTGCTTTCCACAATGTAATGTACCCAAGTTTTTACCTATGCATGCAGCAGTGCAGTTTTACCCCGGAGTTTACAGATAAAACCACGCTTACTCATCACTGAGGTATCCTAGTCTGCTTAAGACACCTTGAATTATCTTCTCTTGTTTCTCAGACAGGTGGTTTTGCATCACAGCAGACAGAGCATACTCCTTTATCCATAGCTAAAAGCAGAGGAAAAAAATTACAATTGTAAGATAACTCTAATTCAGTTGTTCCAGTCACCGCATTAAGAAACAGTTTATTATTTGATGTTATTGTGCTAAAACCAGTCATCCCCCTCTTTCAAGAAACAAACTCTTGCTGAATTAAATTATTCTACTTTGGAATATTTTTTTCTCAGAGATCAAAGTTTTAAACAAAGCTCACTGAAAAGAAAGGGAGGCTTTGCTCTGGTCTGGAGCAGCCTTAAGCTGTATGTCCTGTAGATTTTCTGGTTTCGGCAAAAGAGTAACAAGAGAAAAAGAACCGTATGGCACAAAATACTGCATCGATTGCAGGTTGAAGTGGGCTTTTTGGTAGTTTGTTTTTTTCTAGTAGAGAACGTAGTTTTTATTTTCACTGAACAAAATAAAGATACCATCTTCCATCACACTTTTGTGTATAGTACACAGTGCTAATAGTTAGAAACAGAGATTGTGTGATTAGGTTTATAGACTGCAAGTTTATAGCTCCTTCAGGGTGACATTTAGATCAAATAATTTAATCTTTAAATGTTCTGATGGAATTGCCATTAGACTGTAAACTTGTGGAGATATGCACTTAAGATTTTGTTTAGTGTATTGGCTGACTTTAAGGAATACTAAGCCGTAAGATGAAATGGTTGTAAGGCCCAAACTCTATTACTGTCAGATGAAGAGTGTATTTTAGGCTACAGTGGCAGCTGGATAAGTGCAGGTTGCCTGCAGATGTATGCAGAGCTCTACATTAAATACAATATTGAAGGTCTCTGATAGTTGCATTTCATGTTCCAGCTTCATTCGGAACACGAGGGATTAAATTTGCTACTGCAGACAGTAAGGTTTCCCTAGATCAGTATGTCTAGCAAAGAACTAGGTGTGTAAATCGCATGATTGTTAGTGTTAAGAATTGCAGTGCTAGGAGTGGTACTGGGCCTTCCTACTGGATTTGATAGTCTTTTCCTTGGGAATCAGTGATCCGTGCATGAGAGAGGCTTCATCTGCGAGCATAGAACGAATTTCCCCAAGGAGTGCAGAACGTCAGAAACCCCATCATCTTTGGCGTTGGAATAAAAGTGTACCTCTTTCTTAGATATCACCTTCTCTGTAGTACACAGAGCAAGACACACAACTGACCCCTCTCCATACAGAAAATCCTCCCAAAACACATGACCCCAAGCGGGATGCCTGAGAAGGACAGGTGGGCAGGCAGTCAACAACAGGTGACGGACGGGAAGAGCGCAGCTGAGCACGAGAAGCACAACCCAAAAGCCTGCACGGCACTGGGGAACCCACCAGGCTGCTCTAGGGAAGAGCCGCAAGACATATCGGTGTAGCCAGACCTCCACTGATTTGAGTCTAGGCAATTCTTAAAATCACAGAGCACAGTGCTTTCTCTGACAGCATGCTGCAAGTGTCAAATTAAGGTCTATCAGGTCTCCAGGTATCATCATGACAGATGGCAAATGCTTGAAGTAATAACTCTATCAGTATTTCCCTTTAGCAGCTCTGTGCATACCGCTTCTCAGTGTTTCACACCTCTCTGCACATGCCTCATAGATCCATCACGCTGTGTATTTTAATGTCTCTTTCAGCAGTTAAAAGAAGGGCTGAAAATGACCTTTTACTTTCCAGATGTACTTTTATTTTCAATGAGAGGCTGACTGTGGCGCACACGTGGCTTCCCCTCATTTTTGAAGACCCGATTATTCACTGAGAAGTTGCTTTTGAAGGGCCTGTCTGCACACTTACTGTCAAACAGCATGAGGGGATAGATCACAGAGACATGAGAAGACAGGAGATACTTTCTGAATTACAATGGGAATGGTAGATGATATAAAATTGCAGCCAAGAACCCAAAATTTGGCACCTCTGCTGCAACCAGTACATCCTACCCAACATTGTGATCAGAATGATAAACAAGACAGGAATTGTAGTCATTGTTTATTTCTGTTTATGAAGAAATAGCCCAGTTCTGTAATGATGAACAGAGTTTCTTTTAAAGGAAAAGAATGAGTCATCTTTTCTATTGTGAGTGGATTTAAGGTAAGCTGTATGCAAAATTTATAAAAGTTCTCTTCACCTCTCTGAGAGCAATGGAAGCTGAAAGGATAGAGCAGAAAATCCCCCCGGTGCAGAGTTATTCAACTGAACAGTAGAGATACCTCAGCCATTTAAGTAGTAAGAGAAAAAAAAGAGGAAAGGAGAAGGATTATTAGGCATTTAAGATGGTGTGATAAATAAGGAAGGCTGAGATCTGGACCAAACATAAAACCAGTGCTTTGTCTCGAAAAGGCCATCAGGAAGAAGGAAGCGATCAGCTGGGAATAAACAAAATAACTGCATGTTTTGTTGGAAGCAACACTTCAGAAACTCACTGGGATGGGCTAGGAGTGCTGGGTATTTTCGACACCTGAAATACTAGAGAAACTCACACTTACAGGCACAAATACAACAGTAAAAGTCCTCTGAAAACCTTAATTTGAGGCTGCTGGCATATGGCTGAAAACCAGCAAAACAGAGACAACTATTTCATCAAGCCAGGTAGAAAGGTCAAGTTTTGAGCTGTACCGATCTCCCAATGCTGGGTCATGTCACCAGGTGTCTCTCCAAGCTTTCCTGTCCTTGGGAACAGCCTTACTTTGCTCAGAGACAGGTCAATATGGAGTGGAGAAAACCACACTGCTCTACAGCCTCAGTGGCTGGAACAGAGCTCAGGCTCCCAAATGCCTGTATTTAACCAGTAAAACCAGTGACAAAACCATGGTAAGTGGAGCAAAGCTCTGAGAAAAGTCTGGCTTCTTGAAGAGTCATTCCAATCACTATAAAAAAATTAAGTATAAAACAAAGAGAAAGCAGTAAAATGCACTCCATGTCAAAACTGGTAAGCAGATCCTGGTTCAACTTTCTGAGCGTCAAGCAATGATGTGGGAATGGACAGAAATCTCCTCACCTTGTTTTTACTCTGTAAACTTCTCAGTGCTTTGTTTCATGGCAACAAGTCCATTACAAACCCTCCTGGAGCACTGCTAACATAAAGTATTACTCTCTGGCAATAAAGGTGAGGAACATGCCTTTCATAAGTAATGAAACCCCATAGAATACTTTGAGTTAGACCTCAGATGCAACAGCAAATTAGACCCAAATAAGTTCACTCTATTGTGGGTTTTTTTCTGCACCTCTCAGTTTGACAGGTTCAGCAGATTATTCAGGAAATGGAAGGAAAGCAACTTCTCTCGAACAGCCTGTAGATGGAGTGTGATGTACACTGAAAGCCAGGCAAGTACCTCAGCCTGGAGCAGCGATCTGCTCCCCAGACCCACTGCCCAGACTGCCCAGTCAGGAGAGCTCTTCTACAGAAACCACGAGGTAAGAGCTACTTGGGAAAATGCTGAACATTTATTTTGATTAGTGAGTTTTTCCCATTTGCCTCACTCATATCCTCAAGTGTATAAGGCAAAGTTAAATATGAAACTGATTTTTTTCTTTTTAATTGTAAAAAAGATTCTGTTCCCCCAAAGGATGTCATATCGCAAATATGTATAAATGTTAGGAAAGATAATACAAAAAAAATTGAAAAGAGAATTAAAAACTGCATTAAGATGCAGTTCAAGTAAACGGGGAAAATGTGAGCCATCCTGAAAAGCACACATAAATACTCAGGTGAAAAGCCTTCTGTGTTAGACTTCCCAAGTCTGTAAAGTGCGTGGCTATGTAACTCTTAGTACAGTGCATTTATCAAGAGCAGATGAAAGATGTATCTATTTCATGCTGGAAAATGCCTGATAAATTAAAAGACCTGTCAGTGTAAATGTTGATTTCTGGATCTTCTGTCATATTCAACACTGTGACATCTATGGGATCTCCTAAATGACATGATCACCTGTTGTGTCTGATCTCTTTTCTTTTCTTAAGGTGAAACCCAAGTGCTCCTTTTTGTAGGACCCAAGTCTCAGCTTATTGCTTCAACATGCTTGCTGCTAGGAAAGAGTCAAGAAATGCACTTTGCATAGTGAGTTGTATGTTTTTCAGTCTCATTTATACAAGAAAATACATCAGCCGAGCTCTGGTGGAACAGCTATCTCCCTGCGTGCTCTCTTTGGAGATATAGCAGTGTTTTTCTCAGTTTAGTTCAAACCACTTGCAAAAAGCCACATGCATTAAATTAAAAAAGCTGCTTAAGCTCCTGCAAAGAGTATCACCTTGGGGAATCACACATTTTTCCACTAGGAGAAACCCTAGTCTCTTCTATGAATTTATCCCCAGAATCACCATCCTTAGCACAGCTCTGCCTACTGCTCAGGAAATGTTTATATTGAATAAGGTCCAACTGCAGTGCTGGTGACCCAGAGAGCAATGTGAGAGCTCTGTCACTGCTAAGTGAATTGCTCTATAGCTCAGTAATTACTGTTAATGATGTCAGCAAGTCCTTTATTCCTTTGTTTTTCAGCTAGGAAGTCATCTGCTTGATATTATGAATGCTATGGCACACTGAAAGTGATGGAAAGTCAACTTCTTAATTTAAATAACCTATGCTTGGGCATGACTGCAACATCTGAATTCACATACAATGAATTCATTTTATACTGCTGCCCAAAGAGCTATTATCCAGCAACAGAGTGCTGGAGATGAACTAATCCTTTCAAACCCTTGAGAAAAAATCCCAGGGTGTGGTTTCTCCACTCAATACTGTGTCTAATGATAGCAGCAGAGGAATACATAAACAGCATTTTTGGAACAGAACTTTGGACTTGAGATCTCCCCCTCTGTGGATAGCCTTCTAGCTTTCTCTCTGGGTCTGATTAATGCTGAGGTTCAGTGGGACACTGGAAGGACCAGAGCAGAGGTGCCCTAACACGCACTCTGATTTATGAGCCTAATCTTAAATTGCACACCAGAACCTCTTCCTCCTCTGACTGTGGTTTTCAATGACAGCAGATAGAATCACAGTGCTTTGGCCTCCATGCACTATGACATGTGCTTGTAGGTCACCTACTAGACTAAGCTGCTCAGGTCATTCACATAAAAGGACAGGTAGTTTATGAAGCCTTGGTGAATGTGAAAATAAACAGCAACCTAGAGGTTTAATCTTGCCAAGTCCAGTATTAAATCTAATCCTTGATAAAAAGGGGTGGAATAAAAAAAGTTGATGTCAGATACTGTTTTGTTAATCACTGAAGGTACAGGTATGCCAAATTCAAGCAGTAATGCCAGCCAGCAATCCTAGAAAACACAAATGCCTGCCCTTAACATAAAGCATGTGAGCAGACTCATCAGTCCCAAGCATATGTTAGATTAGTTTGCCAGATATCTCTGTGATGCAGAAGCGAAGGAGCAAGCCGAACTGTTCTTCAAAATGGTTAACAGGTGAGTTATAATAAAGTCAATGTAAAATGATCAGGAAGGTGCGTGTTGTACGACTCCAGATTAAGGAAAACAAAGAAGGAAAAAAAAGGAAATGGCTACGAATTTCCAATAATGTTACTTCCGTATTCCCAAGGGTGTTCTGGAACAACTGGCCAGCTCATCACTCTACCAGATTTAGTAGGAAGCCCAGTTTCCTGAATCACAGGGGTTTACTGAAAAACCCTAAATATGAGCAGGTGAAAAGTTAAAGACCTCATAGCACTCTGTAATAATTAGGGACTCAATCAATAACATATTAACCATGTATTGGATTGTCCAGGCATTTTGGAGAATGAGGGTAGGGAAGAGCTTGATTTTGCCAGCATTAAAGAACTCTGACAACCTTTTATTTAAGAAGCTCCGATTACTCCATATGTTGTAGAATGCATTTAACACTTGGGCAGGGGCACACCTTTGTAAAGAGAAGATCTTTCTTTGACTATGCTGTGCTAGTCTTCCAAGCAGTGTTAACAGAAACATAGCACCGCAGAAATAAATCAAAGGTACATCTGAGTTCCAGTTTAATGCTGAAGATACCTGCCTCTGCATTTACTGTGATTGCTTTGCTCCTCTGGTGTCAATGCCTCCTGTGCTGGCTACAAACAGAACAGGAAAGCTGCATCTGTGTACTGCTTCACCATCTCAGAGTAAAGAACAGGTTTCCAACTACTATAGTATTAATCCATAAAAATAATTATAAAATACTTATCATTTTAAGGCCTCCTTTCCTGTAAACTGTATGCATATGTACTCTCTCCAGAGTTTTTGAACTCTTTCTGTAGATGCTTAAGAGTTGAGGGCATCAGACAGCAGCCTTGCCAAAAAATGTTTATGGGCTGATAAAGCTGTCAAACACTGTGGACAGATGTTTAGTAATTACTCTCTGACTCTTCTAAGCAAGTCAACACGCATAGCATATATATGCACTCCATACTGCAGGTCAAACCGCTCATCACAAATCTGAACCTGTGTCTGGTATTTACACAGGCTGCATATTTATAAACAAAATACTCCCCACAGATAAGTATCTTGATAATTTTTTTCTAGATCCCTGATTTTAGACTTTAGCATTCCAGAACATAATATGGGTCTTACTTCTTTTTCTTGCAGCAGCTGTTCTTGGAAAAGTTTCCAGCGTCTCTGGCGGTGGGTCTCCCATTTCTCCAGCTGAGGGACCAAATTCTCCTGCCACTCCTCTTTCAGAAGCTCACATTCTCTTACAGAGATCCCGGTCACAACAGGCAAGGTCTGAAGAAACAACTCCGTCACCAGCTCTGCTAAAGCATGGGAAGCTTTAGAGTACAGCTCCTAACAGAGGGACAGAGAGAGACAGGTGAGAAAGTGAACCCCCTGGCCCTTTCATTGCAGGTCTCCGTGATGTCAGTGAGGGAACCACATCCCAGTGAAGACACTGGGGCAGCGACCAACCCTACAGCTAAAATCCAATGCCACTAACGCTTGAGTTAAAAAGACCGGGTTTTGTAAATGGAACAAGTTGCATGTTTTGGTTCAAGGCACATTTAAAATGCATCAGTGGCACGAGCACATGAGACCTTGAATCCTAACTGTTGTCCATATGCAACTGCAGTATAAACAGTACCTTGCTTCACCAGCTATGGTAATGTGTTATAAAAACATTTATTTTGAAAGCTGCTGTGGAAACAATCCAGTGTAGCACAACATCTCACAGGCACATTTTCAAATGTGCTGACACGAAATGAATGAAGACAAGAGAAGGAAGGAAGCCTTAAAAGGGACAGTACGGCTTTTACTTAGGCAAAACTGACATCAGTCATGTTAACAGTTGGTGCTCCAAAACACGACATTCTTCAGTGCCTGAAGGACAGAATTATTCAAATTCCTTCTGATGCAGAACAGGCTCAAGCCTAGAAAAAAAATCTGTTGGTGGTTTTGTTAAAAGTAGTCTGATAGGAGCAGTTTTCAACTGTAAGGCTGTTAGACTCACAAGAACAGTTTAGGTGATTTAGTCAGTTGGCATCCAAGCTAAAAAGCCTGTTCAAAACACATAATTTCATTGTCAAATGCAAAGTGATGATACAAGCTGTGTTTGCAAGCTTGCTACAATATGAAATAATCCCTGAGAAGGAGGGCAGGTAGCTTTTGCCAGCAGAAAAGAGAAAACAAAAACACATTAGAAAGGTCAAACGGACACTGCGGTACTCCAGCAGTTATGAAGGTCTATTTTTGTGTGAATTCCACATGATCTTACCAGTCTAGAAAAATTTATTGCCTAAATTGGTTTTGTTTTCACTGTCAATCAGCGTTAGCCCTCTTGAAAACACATTTCTTTCTTTTCCTTAAAATACTGAAAATATCGTAAAAACTCTTCAGCATTCCTGTTGCAAGAACAGGCTGCCCAGGGAAGCGGTTGAGTCACCATCCCTGCAGGTATTTAAAAGTTGTGTAGATGTGGTGCTTAGTGACATGGTTTAGTGGTGGACTTGGCTGTGCTCTTGTAATGGTTGGCCTCGATGACATTAAAGGTCTTTTCTGGACTAAATGATACTATGATTATGTGATAAGAACATGTCGAAGCTTCTAGCCATTGCCTTCTTTCAAATGCAGGTTAAATAAAATCTTTTAAGTGATCAAAATCTAGAACCTCTCAATAGAAACACAGAGATATTTATCCAGATGTCAAAACCATTTGTCTGCAGCTCATAGACAAATTCTGCTGGACTTGTCTTTTTGGGGGATCTACGCTGGTATAATGTACTACTGTGCAAGAGCCCTTTCCAACCACTAGATATGATACCGTAAAAAAGAAAATAAGGAAAAAAACCACAAACCAAACCCAAACCAAAAGACAATGCTAAATTGCAAGTCAAAAATTCAGAAATAAAAGAATGACCAGACCTTATATTGCACGTGAAATCCAGTTTGGTGTCCCCGTAAGGATAAATCTGGGGCTTACGTAATGTTTCCATAGAACTTTTATGTGTTCCATGTTTAGATTTATCAGTATCTACTGAATGGAGAGATTTCTTAAAAATATTTATTTTGTATTTCTCATTTATGGTAAAAGATCCAAACTGTGCACTTAACATTAAATTATTATTTTCCTCCTAGGATCCCTCTAGGATGCTAATCACCGTATTAATTAGCTGTTTCACAAACAATAAATAGCTTATATTAACATCTCCCTGCAGTAATCTCTTCTTAAGGATAATCGAAGCACAACACTATCAAATGTGTTCACTACACCTTTGAGATGAGCTGTCATGATTTTTTTTCCCCCACTCCTCTCTGTTTAAAGCATGCAGGATTTTCAAAATCCAGCTTCCACTGGCTTTGTTTAATCTCAAAGTGTCCTGAATTCCTGTAAATTGGGCTACGTGTTTCTGAAACTGGGTACTGGGCATAAGTCTGAGAATTAGTAGTCCAAGATGCAACAACTGGATACCTCATTTCTAGTAAGAGGACAGCATCATTATGGTAATATTTGCTACAGAGGTGCATCCTATGGTAAAGCGTGGATCTTACCTACGCCTTAATGTAGTTACCAGTTCCTTTTACAAGATCTAGGATTTGTAACATCTTCATTATCTGTTGTGGGCCTGGCTTAGCTTGCTAACACTAAGGCCAAATGGTTTGTTTGAATTCTCTCTTCTGCTGCTATTTATTTTAAAATTCAAGTCTCCAAATTCTGGGATTTAACATAAATTCAAAGATCCTGTTTCTAACCTCTGTATCCTATAAAACATGTGAAGATCAATCACGCCATCTGTGTAAACCATCTCTTCTACAAGCTTTAGCAGTCTTTCAGGACAAATTAACTCTCCTGCATTACTGGGTATTCAGGCATCTAAGAATTTCTCCTGGGTCTGAATAGTTCAGAAGTAGTCTAGAGGAGTCTGTGGCAATTCTACTGCAATCTGAAAAAGTTACAGGGAGGGTGTTAAGGAACTCTGTTCTTAAACAGAGTTGCACCAGTGGCAGCTAAATCACTTTGCAACACTTTGCTGCAGAACTGATAGCATTTCCCTGGCATCCTGTCAGCTCTACATTATTATTTACCAGGAAATCTTTTGTACAGAACATAAACAAGGTATTTTGTTACTTGCCTTCGAGACATTTCACTTAAAGACCAAGCGAACAGAGTTCTGCTTGTACTCCTTGAAGCCTCAAATTATACTGTGTACTTACCTTTGGCACTACCGGAGTGGGCACACAGTTACCCAGGAAAAATGTCACCTAGGTCCCACAAAATTCCTTACCTACATCACCTCATCAATATGATGGGCCAAGTTATCTTTAGATCAAAGACGCTTAGCTATTTTTTTTCAAAACAATTCATAGCTCTCTGCTGAAACCGGTGCATGAAAGGACAAGAAAGTGGGATTAGAATTCCAGGAGCAGTTTTTCACATCAACAGTTCTTTTAAAAATGAAACTCTGGGTGCATACAGGGAGGGGAAGCAGGACTAAGCAGTGTGTTTGCTTTATCTCATGAATGTTGCAAACTGGCACGCAAAGCACTGGCAAGCCTGCTCAGGTGCCGTAAGCCCCTGGGAATTTTTGAGAGGACTGAACATTTTCCCTCTAAATTCCATTAGAAATTCTCCTCTGTGCAGGACACAAATGTGGTCCAGGATCATAAAATAAACACTACCAGCAACGGCGTTTGATGACTATCAAAATACTAACTTCTCTTCAGTGTTCAAGGAACCACTGGCTTCTTTAAAGTGAACACAGAATCACACAGATATTAGACCCCTGGCAGTCCCTGCAACCCAGACCCTACCATGACAGCACTCTCTACCCAGAGGACATACCACAGATACAATATGGTGCCCACATCGATGCAGCACGTGAAAATTCTGTAGAGGAAATTATAAGTCTTCATATATGGAAGATTGCAGATGTGACTGAATTCTACCAAAGTGACTCAAGTTAACAAAACAGTTCAAAACTATTTGTACTCCAGGGAATGTACTTGATCTGAACCAGCAATAAAGTCTGCCTGTGAGCAGGGATGGTGCACTACATATTATATATCTTATTTTCCACAGGAAAAAAAGAAAACTCTTAAGAAATCTTACTGCCTCCAGCATCTTATTTTGGACTAAAACCTCTCTAAAATAGTTCTTACGAGCTTCCTGATATGCCATTTCTTGTTTTTAGAACTTTTACTTAATGAAATTTATTCAAATTGATTCCATTAATAGAATAGCTGATTGCAGCGTTGAATGAACCTGTTTGTAGTACCTGGCAGTCAATCTCAAAGCTTTTAAAAAGATCTCCAGAGAAATTCATCAAGCATAAAGAAATACCATGGGGTGTATGCAGAAATAAATGGGCTCAGATTAAAATGCTGAGTGCATCTGAATTTCAAACAAGGCAAGAAATACGTAATTTTGTGAAAAACCAAGGGAAATATACAGCTTATCAGATTTCACTACAAAACCAAAGAACAGTATCAATGCTCTCCCTCAAACCCAAATGATTAAAAGTTTCCTGCATGCAGACAAGAATAAAGTGAATAGCCAAACTGTGAAGCCGGCAAATGTAATTAGAAAGGCTAGTTGCACCATATTTTACATGCCAGCCACTGACTAGTATATATAATTTCCAATAGGCAACCACACAGCTATTTAACTTGTGATACAGCAGCATTTCATTAAAATAATTAAAATCTCTGCTCAAAGCTGCAGAATACACTTGAAGTTATCTACCGAAGCTCAACGGCTAGGACACTTGTTTAGGAAAGAAGGGATTCATCTCCCAGTCCACACTGTATCTTATTAAGAACAGAGATTCAACACTCAACTCATAAATACTCCAAACATTCTTGGACACCACTAGCCACCAGAAGATCTTTTACATTACAAACCTCATACTAAATGGGGAAAAGCTGATTGAATGTATTTCTTCCACTCTTCTATGTGAAGAATTCTGGAAAGCTAATTGGTATATGAAAACAGTACCCTGCTTTTAAGCATCCTAACACCAATAAACCCCAGTAACATTGAAGTCACCCTTAGCATAAGCTAGTAAGAAAAAGAAGTTTGATTTCCATGCATTTAAAATAGAAGTTCATTGAAATTCCAGTCTTGCCCCCACACTGGTCCTTGATTTGTTCAGGAGGCAGTTTCAATCTTCTTTTTCTGTACTCTCTTTTTGGAAATGTGCCGTTGTGGATAAGGTTATGTCCTTTACTAAATCTAACTATTAACAAATTGTGACTCCACATAGAGGTAAAATACATTTTCTTATGCAATAAGGCGAGGAGCAAACTTCTGAATGAAGGCTGTCTGCATCAGGCATCTTGCATCAGCTCTGACCCAAATGACCGGATCAAATTTAATCAGTGTTCCAACTCAGAACTAGACTGAGCTCACACGGTAAGAGCTCACAAATTTAATCTATCAGATCACATCTTTCAGCCTTTTTGCAGTAAGTCACAGGGCAAAATTTTCCAAAGTAGAGTATCTGAGATGGAGGTCTCTTGATACGGATTTCCAACTGAGACAAACTGTGGATGCTTCCCCTTGAAAAGAAGCTACCTCTTGGTACCCTAAAATGGAGTCCACTCTAAGAAAAGCACCCCTAGCAGTATCACTTGGTAATCAAATTATGTAAGGAAAGCAATGAAAGAGTAAGTCTCTGAAAATTTGTACTTCTTATTTTGACAGAATACATTTTCCCCCTTTTATTAACAAAGGAAAAAATCAAAAGCATTGCTTCAACCTCACATGCATGTTTAGTCATTCATTAAATGTTTATTGCCTTGCCTGTTGATAATACTGACTACTTAATAGCTTTTAGTCTAAACTCTTGCTCATTTCTACGTTCAGTCAAGTCAAATGAAATAACATTCTGGTGAACTGCTATCAGCAAAGGGAAATTCTAAATGACAGCAAATTGTGTTGTTTTATAGTTTTGATGTTAAGGCTGAGGAAAAATAATTATCTCACCATGGACTACGTAATTCCTAGTTGTTAATTGATTTCCTTTGTGCAATCTGCATGTCTGTTTTCTTAGCAATGAACTGTTAACCACCAAGCTCTTTTCGCTTCTCCTTTCCCTACTAAAACAAGTAGGTAGTTCACAAAAAAAGAGACAAAAAAAATAGAGAAAGAAAAGATAGAAGGTTGGTGAACATGTGATATGCTAAACTTGAGACAGTTTTGCAAGAAGCTAGCCATTAGTCTTTTCAAGAGAACACGAAAAATGAGAAACAGAACAAGATATATTAGGGGGAGTGCTTTTGCTGCCATGTAAAAGAAAATGATGGTAAAAACTTTGCAATTGAAAAGCTAACCAAGCCAATACAAAGCTGTTACTTGTGTAATATCCCTTGTTTACAGGATCGCTGCAGACTGTGTTTATGAAAACATTAGGCTGAACCATTCAATTATTGCTGACACAATTCCTCCTTCAGTTATGATAGACTGTGATAATCAAAATCACTTGCCCCCATTCCTCAACTTGCACTTTAAAAATTAGTTACGGAACTTCTGTCTAGACACAGATTATTCACCTACAGTGCACTATTTTAATCCACTAGTATGGCTGAAAAGTCCTATGCTACCCTCCAAATATAACTCATTCATTCACTTCAGGCATCAACAGATCCCATTAACCTTGGTTAAATTATTTTAATTGATTTATTCATGTGTAAACAAAACAAACCTACTCAATTATTCTATGCAAACACAGTCAGCTTCCAGATCATTGCATTTTTACATATTTATTCACCAATCTGGTTAATTCTTTGATGTCCTGTAGCACTACAGGCGACAGCGGTGCTAGAGGGTTATATAAATCTATCTTGGTAAATTCATAAACTGTTTAAAAGAAGAAAAATTGGAAAAAAAAAAAAAGGAGGGGCATAGGAATTTGAGAAGGGCTTGGAAGAACATTGTGAGAACACAGTAAGGATCTTCTCCCACAGGTGAGTGATAGCTTTTCTTCTGTCATCAGGATATTCATTGGTGCCCTATTTTGTCACATGGTGACCTCTTCCTTATACTTTAATATCACCTCCTGCATTGAGGTTACATTTCTATTTACTCATAAATCTAAGTCTGTCAGGCTTGCTTTCCTGCTTGCTTATACTAGAACAAACAAGGTTAACTGCTGAAGGAAGCCGTCATTCTAGTGTACAACAGACTGAGGAACTGAGCACCTAAAAGTTTTATCACATTCAAATCTTTATCACATATAAGACCTTATCTGTCCTTTTCCCTTGAAAAAAAAAAAGGGTGTAATGGCCTTTATACATAGCTAAGGACCATGAGCTTAGGGTGACAGCTGGGCACTTGGACAAGTGACTTTGTCAGAGTGTAAGCTTTGGGAACTTCGTATTGGCCGTCTTCCTGGAGGATTTCCTCTGATTTGTCATCTACAGTGCAATTTTCTGGACAGAACTTAAAGGAGGGTGGGTGGGTGGTTTAGAAAGCTGATAGAGGGTGGAAGCCCCTGTATGCTCTCAGATAGTTGCTTTGAAAACTGCTACTACTAAGTGTTCTTAGCTGAAGGTATTCCTGAGAATGGCATCTCACTTGAGCTAACTGGAGATTAAGTACCTCTCCAACATTGTGCTGTTACAGCACAGGAACTTACTGGATATTATTCCAAAGGGTCTTTTGTCTGAACCAACACAGCTGTTCTTTACAAGGGTACTGGTGTTTTTTTGATAAATTGCAGTATTGATGACACCTCAAGGACCACGAAAGCAACTGAAGAAAACAGAGGACTTGAATGTGGAAAATAAATCACACCATGGTTTAGGTTCTGCTGCCATTAATCTGAAATGTGCGGTGTGATTCCTTTCAGTTCTGGGGGTTTTCAGCCAAAGTCACGATGGCAATGGGTACATAAGAGGAACTTATGTGGAACCCTAAATCCTGTGAGTAATGGACAATATTAGATTGTTCAGCCCAGAAGAAATATGTGATATTTCTGCAACAGTAGAGAGCATGAGCTACTTGGAAGAGGGGACATAGAGGATGCTATTGCTAAATCTTGGTTATGGAGAAATTGTGATTTAGATAACACTTCCTCTTGGATTTGGGTAATTACCACCCAGTAAGACATCTCAGTTTTATTTCCCTTAAATGCAACAGCTATTTAACTTCTGTGTGTAGGAAAGCATAACTACCTCATGCAGTTTTGCAAGGCTAATTTTCATTTGCAACAAAATAAAAACTGGGCTGGACTCTTAAACATTTAATTACTTCCCGCTCTTTTCACTTTGACTATGTTTACAAATGTATGAACGCATTTTTTTAAATGTCTTGCTGTCTATCTTTGGACGTCTCTTGGATCATAGGCTGAGGAATNTGGACTCTTAAACATTTAATTACTTCCCGCTCTTTTCACTTTGACTATGTTTACAAATGTATGAACGCATTTTTTTAAATGTCTTGCTGTCTATCTTTGGATATCTCTTGGATCATTCACCTAAGTATCTGTGGAGCATGCCACCGTGACTTTAGAGAGTTTCACTCTCTATTGTTAAGCTCCCATTTCTACTGGAACGATAAAAAGTAACAGAACAGAACTCTCTACTGGTGAACCTCTTCTCTTGCCTTCCCACTCAGTAACACACTTACAGTTACGGAAATACAGAGATTAAGTGAACAACAGATTTTACTTAACCTTTTCCTTGCTCATGGTATAACAGAAACCACAGAGTGAAAATCTTCCAAATGAGGGCAAGGCAAATGACTTAATGGTTAAATTTCAGGGAGTACAGACCTACTGGAATGAAAACATTTTTTCCAGATGTGCCCCAATCAGCTGGTTCTACAAACTTGCTGGTTCAAACCTGACTAGGACATAGGTCCTGTAGCACAGTGCTGAGTATTGCCACATGAAGGTCGCTGGTACCCAGCTAGGTGGTCTAATTTTTGCTTGCTTAGGTCTACCTGAGCTACAGTCACACCACTGCACTGTGAAGCATCTCAAATCCCTCTTGCCTTCCCATGGCTATCTTGCCTTCCCCATTGGTAGTAGCAGCTTCTTCGTAGCAGAAACACCGGGAAACTAAGTGAAGGGGCAAAACTCTGCTGCCCAGGGAAAGGCTTCTGCTTGTCCAAGGTGCACTTCAGCTCTGAAAGTGTGAGGAAGAAGAGAGAAGCAAAGGCATTGTGGTTGTCAGATGCAATTTGCTTCCCTTAATGGCAAATCTGCTTTTGTTTTTGTGCCCCAGGTAACAGAGACTATGTGCAAATACTGCACTTCCTTAAGCTGCAGAAGTCACAACAGCTCCGTTTACCTACACTGGGGCTATGATCATTTGTATTTTCTCTTCCTTCCAGCTTACACTGCTTACTAGGTATATCCAGAAGCAGTCTACTCTCCTAAAACAGTCTGTAGTATCTGTATTTAGGGTTAATAGGAGAAAGTGCAGTTGTTCATTATGTTAAATGTCGCAATAAAAATGTTTTATTATAGAAAGAAATGGGAATTAAGATTTGTGGACCCTCACTGAACATGCCAGTTGGATCCTAGTATTTGCAGTTTTTCACGTCTGGCAGTGTTTGTTTGGGACTAGGAATAAGAGAGCAGCTGTAACATGGAATTATCATGGCTTAGAGCTGGGTGAATTGGCAGAGTTCAGTTTGTGCAGCTCTCCTGGCAACTTGGCAATTCTAGAAACAATTCACCCAAACCATTTTTTCTTTAATGGAAAAGAAAACTTAGCTAACAGTGCTGAAAGAAATAGGGTTTTCATTCTGATCTTAGTGTCACTAAAGCAGAGTACACAATAAAGGAAAGCAATATAATTTCACAAATGAGGTAGAACCGTGCAGAGTAAAAAAACAAATTGTTTGGTCTCAAGAGATTTCATGTGAATTGCAGAATGAGGTGGAGAAGTTATTACTGCACACAGTCCATTCTCAAGAGTTACTCTCAGTGGGTATGTTGACTTTTCTTAAATTAAATAGCTTTGTACAATTAATCTACTCCAATTCACTGGCACAGCCCTCCAAGCAAACCTTTCCTTTCTCAAAAGCAGTAGTTCTGAAAAATCCTGTTGCTTGTACTATTACATAAAACCATGGCAAAACTGTTTGTTCTAAATACAGTGGCTTTATTTTTTTTTATAATTGAATGTGAAAAAGTGCATGTGGACTAGTGCTAATTTAGATTGTGTGGGTATCTTGTCCTGATGTGATAGGGACTATGAGTTTCCATAACACCCTGATCTGGTCATAATTAATCATGACAAGGATCCTGTTGAGCTGAAAGTGATTAGTTCCAGCCTAATTAAAGGTCACTGCTGGCTACAGTTTTGGGCTTCATCCGTTATGATCATGTTATCCTATTTTTTCAGTGCAGATGGAAAAAAATAATTAAAGATGACGCAAAAGCACGAAGCGTCTACGTATTTTCCACATCAGCAACATAAGTAAGTATAAAAATACTACTTACACCAAAAATCTGAACTTATTTCAGGGAACTAACTAGTGTCAAAATGAATTCTCTGAGAGGAAAAAGAGATGAGAAACCTATTTCTGGAGGATGTAGTGAAGTTGACTAAGAATAGTATTATCCTACCACGGTGCAGAGGAGATAATTACACTACATAAATGAAGTCTCTTTCCTGGTAGTAATGTCAGATGTTGTAAGCTCTCAACTTTATTGCAGCCTTGTCAGCCACGCGGGCAGCAGGCTCTGGCAGGCCATGTAGCCATGTTCTGACTAATACGAGGTTAGTGTGTTGGAAAGATAATGGAAAAAGCAAGCTAATGTGGAAGCCTGTCCTGCCTCCATCTCCCAGTTTGCCAGCCTAGCTTTCTGGAGCTGCCATGGTCTTTCCTGAAATTCCCCAAACCTCCCCGAGGCCTGACATTGTGTAGTGGTTAAAAGATCTTCAGAATTATGTTAGTAAATGATACTTATCACTAGAGGTGGCACCTTGTAGAGATCTGCAACAGCCTCTGTGCTCTCCAAGTCATCTTCCTCCTCCAGTTCCCACTGTGCTTGCCGCTGCCTCTCTAACAGCTCATGGTAAACCTAAAAGAAACAGAATAGGTATATTTAAATAACTGAAAAGGCTTTGACAGCTTCTTGTGATGCTCTCCCTTCCCTCCCTGATTCCCTTCCTACATACCATCACAAGTGTTTATCTGAAACTGTAACTCAGAGGGAAATGAAACTTGCCTTGCCATCTTAATTTGAGCATATGCAGCCATTTGGGGTTAAATAAGATGCATCTAATACTGGAAAACATGTGAAATGATCTGATTTTCAATCTGGTTTCCTGTGTGTGAATATAATTTCATCATAGCCAGTACTATGAGGTGAAGAACAGCCATCAGATGTCATCACCAGACCCCTTAGTTATAGCTGTATCACACTATTGCACTGGGGTTGGTCACCATATTCCATGACGGTCCCCAAAAAGCTGTTCTTTGACGCGGTCCTGACTTGGTCCTTGGTCACAGATTTAAGAGGGATGCATTTTTTTCCTTCATGCCAGGACTACGATGCGTTGGCAGGTTCGTGTGCTGTGATGGAAGACTCAATTTCACAAAGAACATCTCATTCTGCAGACTAATGAGTGGTCTTACACACAAATATTGCCTATTTTGATTTAAACTGCCAAGTGCCTTCTTACATCTCCATGGTAAATAAGACTTTCTTCATTAGGTATGTCAATATAGCCCTTCTAAAGAACACAGAAGTGTTCATAAGCTCTTTGTGTACATGTCATTCTTGTAGAGGTGAACTTCAAAATCCACAGTTTTCATGAAATCGTAGTTTACCACAGAATTGAACAAGTTAATTGCTGCATGTCCACTGGTGGTAGGGCTGAGCAAGACTGCGTTACTCTAACTGGCACTTTTCAGCTTCTGTGCTTCACTCAATCATTCCTGTATTCTCTGCCAGCAAAAAAAACAAAATGAAAAGGCTCCTTTTCCAGGAGAAACATAGGTGAAGGAGAAAGAACCATACAGCGACTCTAACCTTTATTGTTTAGGACATTCTGTCATATAAAAAAAGTCACAGCTGCAGCATTACCATCCAACATGTGTTCAGAAGAAACTCATTTGAAGAAAGTTCATTCAATCCACCTTCTTAATTGGCAACCACTTAAAATTCAGTAGAAAGGTTAGTTACTGCTGAGGCTTCCACCATGGTGGTAGGAGCCCTTTGATGAGGTGGAGGGAGGAAGGCAGACAAGAAATGTGCATTTGACGGCTACAACTCTTGGCTCATGGTGAGGATACAGGACCAATTCCCTCACTGCTGAGCTGGATGAGAAACCATGAAGCAGGTTTAGAAGAGCTCTTCAGTGCTGAGGGGATTGCTTGCATAAAACAATTACTGGACTATTTAAGTCAGATCATGGAAGCTGCAGATATATACACATTTTTCTTATTCTTCAAAGAGTTTCTGGACTCAAGACTCCATCTCTTCTGGGACAAAAGGCAGAAAGGCTTAAATTTCTGACTTCTATTATTTGCACACATGCATTTCATAACACTAAGCCTCAGTTGTGTCTGTCTTGCAGCATGAAGTGTAAGTTGCCCATTTCTGCTCAGTCTGTCAAAAGCAGATCATTAGTCTACAATTTAACTAAGTATATTTGTTATCTTTCTAAGGTGTAGAGAATAGAGCAGCTCTTGCAAAAAGCTGTGTGCCTCTAACTTTTTAGGGGAGAGGTCTTAATACAAAATTTCTAAGCTTTGTTTCATGAATTTGGGACATGTCCAAGCAGGACAACACATTCGTTAAGTGCTCAATGGCCACAAAAAATGTGTGACAGAAAAAAATGTGTGACAGAATTATCTGTCTCAAGTTACAAAAAGTCAGAGGTAAAATGTGCTCTACTGTTCTCAAGTGCTGAAATCTTTTGTTTTGAAGTGAGGTGTTGCCAGACAGGTGTTACATACAAGAATAGTAACTGCGTTATCCAATTCATGAAATATAATTAAAGAACTTGGTCCTGCAGTACAAAATTGCAGTTTTGAGATCAATAAATTTTGACAGTTTGCTACAGCTGGAATCTGGGTCTTCTCATACAGACATTTATCTAAGTTATTGAATTTCATCAAAAGTTTAATATTGCTGGATGTAACCACTTTAAGTTACTTCTTTTCGTGAAAATTGAGGATTGATTTTTTTTTTTTTATTTCTTAATAACTTGGGTCTGTAGTTCTTTGCAGTTACAGGAGTTTTGCTGCCCTCAGCATCTACAACTAAGAACGCTCATTCATATACACATTTTAAACAATAACAACAGAGCTTTATAGAAAATACGCCCAAAAAACCATTACATTGGCCACTGTATACCATATTAAATTATCTATTTGCAAACCTTCTCTAAGGTATTCTGCCAGTGATCGTAATGAGTTTTCCCTCTGTTTATGTGAAATCCGATAGTCTTTTGAGCCTCAGTGACCTCAGAGGAAAGCAATTAGATCAGTGCAGTATGTTTTCTTCTGTAATGTAGGCCAGATACTTTCCTCCAGAGATCTCCTATATTGAACCAAATATATAGTATCTAAGTAAAAGATGTTTCCTACAAAATATGCAATCCAGCATTAAGATCCTTTGGCATTCCGTTCCAATGTGGTAAGGTCAACATTGGAGGAAAAGTCTCTAGGCAACAGGGGAGCTGACCCTATCCTGCCTGTACATGACTCTCAGGAGGACTCAAAATTCCCAATTTTATGGAACTGGGAGACCTCTGCAATATATTTAGCCTTAAAAACTAACAGAACAGGGAAAATAAGCTTTTATATGCTCACCTTAAGAAAATCATGAACATCTTCATCATGAAAAGTTTTATTGAGGAGACTCTCTTGTTCAGCTTTCTGTCTGTCTTTGAATTCTTCTCTCTTCTTTGCACGGCACTCCAGTCGTTTCAAGATCAGGTCTTTACTTTGTTGGATACATTCTGCAACACAAACCACCAAAGATTAGATACCACAATTCCACAGGGAGAAAACAGCATCTGCTACTGTCACACAACATAAACTCACAGAAATCTGTTAGTGAGTGAAACAGGCAAGTAATTAACACGCAAGATTTTAAATTTGTTTCTTACCCTGATGGTCTTTTCAGATGTGAACTTTCGGGTTGTTACACGGCATTTAAATCTACCTGGTTTTTGGATCACTACCATCCTGCACCCTCCCTTTCTCTGGTGCTGCTGCTTATGCAAAGGCAGTTTGTTAGCTCAAGAGACAGATTCCCATTTGTAGCACCCCAAACCTCCCCCTCCTGCTTTGGGAAGGTCCAGAAGCGGCTCATTACCTAACTGCAGATATGCAAATGCTGCTGCAAAGACAGGGACAGTAACATATGGCAAGGAGAAAAGGTCTAGAGCAGTGCTAGTTCAGATTAGCTCGAACTGGCACACAGCCACATCAGCCTTTCAAAGTGATTCATCTAGGAACCTGCAGCAAAAGTTGTCAAGGTCTGTCTGCTTTTGTGCTAGCCCAGTGAAATATTTAGGACTGAGTTCTTCCCCATTTCATCCCTCCTATAGCTCCAAGTGATTTATGAATTCATGTGTCTATCTGGACCCTGTGCTGCAGAGAGGAATTGGTGCTTTTTATGTTCTGTCACTACTTTCTGTCTCACTGCCTGTCTACCTAAAAAGAACTTTATTCATTTCCCCTGCTCGCCCTGCCCCAGACCAGTATTTCACTCCTGACAGAGGCAGCTAAAGCGGAATGCATAAGAATAGTCATCTGTATGTGCTGTTCTGCTACCACATCAAGCTCCTCTAACCATGAGAAATTATTTTGTGCAGAAATAAAGTACAATACTTCAGCACCAACACGTTACTTATTCTCCACGCTAATTTATTGTGCTTATCCACAGGCTGCTGATGCACTGACGAAACACTTGAAAGTGCACTGAAAGTACAGGAAAGCCTGTAATAAAAAGGTCACCCGAACAGATATAGCAACTGCTATTTTTAAACACTACTTGATTCTTTACTACTTCCTTGTTGGTTTCCTAGGAACACAGTCTTGCTGGCTTTGTGTTCTACAGTTTAAATCACATATTTAGGAGCTCATAAGCAAACTCAACATGTGAAAAGCTGCACTCCAGACTTTGGTGTTTTGCTAAACACATTTCATTTTCATCTAAAACCAGGAGGTTCATAATGCCCTTCTGCACAGGCTGCACGAACCAAAACATATAGCTAGATATATTATAAACACTTACTTTGTATAAAATCAAGGCCTTGACAAAGGTATTTTTGCTTTGGAACAGGAGAAATTTGATGAAAAGGGGGAAAAAACACCCAACAGATATATGTTTATGCTTAAAGAATATTAGTGGCTGAACCTATGCAAGGGCTATAAACTAGACAGGTTAGATCATTGGGCCAAGGTTAATTGTATGAGGTTCAACAAGGTCAAGTGCCAGGTCCTGCACGTGGGTCATAACAACCCCACGGTAAGCTACAGACTTGGGGATGTGAGGTTGGAAAGCTGCAAGGTGGAAAAGGACCTGGAGGTGTCGATCGACAGTCGACTAAATCTGAGCCAGCAGTGTGCCCAGGTGGCCAAGAAGGTCAATGGCATCATGGCTTGGATTAGAAACACTGTGCCCAGCAGGAAGAGAGAGCTGATTGTCCCCCTGTACTCAGCACTGGTGAGGCCACACCTTGAATACTGCGTTCAGTTCTGGGCCTCTCACTATCAGAAGGACACAGAAGTGCTGTAGCATGTCCAGAGAAGGGCAACGAGGCTCCTGAAGGGTCTGGAGACAAAGTCCTACGAGGAGTGGCTGAGGGAGCTGGGGTTGTTCAGTCTGGAGACGAGGAAGCTGAGGGGAGACCTTGTTGCTCTCTACAACTACCTGAAAGGAGGTTGGAGCGAGGAGGGGACAGCCTCTTCTCCCTGGTGGCATCTGACAGGACCAGAGGGAATGGCTGCAAGCTGTGCTAGGGGAGGTTTAGACCAGACATGAGGTCTCATCCAAACAAAGACATTCTGTGATTAGGCAGATCAGTTTTAGGAGCAAACATCTATGAAATAATCTGTATCACAATACATATGAATTCACGAGTATCAGCAAACCGTTCATGTGGTTAATTGATGTTTTTAAAGTGGAGCAAGTTCACAGGATGGGAATTCTGATCACCTTCTACGATTAAACAACTGGCTTGGTGGATGATGGGAACGTAGTGGATATTGGGTACCTAGATTTCAGCAAGGTTTCTGACACAGTCTCCTGCCAGATCCTGACAGTGAAGAGGATAAAGGCTGGATAAAGCAGACGGTGAGATGGATTTAAAACTTGCAAAGTCCACCTGGAAGATAGTAAGGAGTGGCATACTCCAGGGTTCAATCCTGCTCATTATCTCCAGATGTTCCTTCTAGCCTCAACCGTGCTGTGATTCTATGAGTTGCTGACTGTGAGACATGGCACAATTTATCACGAAGCTTGGAAGTGAATGAGCAGACCTGCAGCTCAAGGCTACACCCATTCTAACCATTCAGTTCACTGAATTCTAACCCTCATGCCACTGTGCTAGGACAATTTCCTTTAAATATGCCCATGAGTAGCAGAAGTGGTTCTGGAAGATGTGTGAGAGTAAAATACTTCTGTTTTCCTTTTTGCTAAACGTACAATTTTCCACGAGTGTTCGCTGGAAGCACTGAGCCCTTGATATCCCCAACTTCTCTGGTAGGTGCTGTATGTTTCTCTACGTGTTGGGCATCACGGAACGTGCAAAGTGACATCGGGAGAACCTTCTATCAGTGGGGCAGCTCAGACTTTGTTATAATTTTGTACTTTACAGGCAGGCAATGTGAAGGGGTGCAAGAGAAAAAGACTTTGGTTTTAAAGTATTTTAGTCTCACATAATAAAAGAGAATTCTATCTGAAGATCATAAGCCCTAAAACTATTTTTTCACAAGAGTGATAGCACAACTATGTTTTGTGCATCTTCTGGCTCCATATGCTAGCAGGAGATCATAAAATAGCACTCTGCACATATACAGCCATTGCTGTCTAATGTTAGCCAGGATCACCAACAGTGTCAAGGATATAAAGAATAAACGGAGAAAACTCACAAATACTTGTAAGAAATACAACTCTTCTTCAATCTTTAAATTATTGAAATAAGGTATAGATTATATGAACTGTAGAGTTAGTTCAGAGTAATTCCTGGAACAAGACTCAAAAAGCTTCAAGTGCCTATTCTAAGCACCCACCCTTCACAATAACAGTGTTCTTGGCCAAATCATCAATAGTTTTTTAAAAAAGAAGAGTTGAGGCCTGAAGCCGTAAGTTTTTTTACTATATAACACAATAATAAGAACTCATACCTGGATTTGTAAAGTCATGAGCTCTGGTCTAAGCACTCACCATTACTGAAATGTGCCAGCTGTTCCCAGAAGGCCTTGTGCAGATCCGTTAAAAGTTCCTCCTTTTGTCGGACTGAGAGGTTATTCTTTACAGTTAAATGGTCCAGAATATTTGATACAATATTTAATTTACACTTGCACTCTTCTGGTATATAGGACTTCAGTGAATCGATCATTTTCACCATAAACTCCCAGTTGAATAACCTTTCCTGAATCTCCTAAAACAAATATTAAGAAAGTGCTGTTTAGAAACCAAGAACGGGTCTTTGGTTGTGTCTGTCCTTTCATTGAATTATTCATTCCCAAACAAGACAGAGAATCCAGGAGGCTTCTCAAGACCATGTAAACAACAATCTTCATGTATCTAAACACTTTTGAAAATCTTGACTGGTACAGGGTAGCAGTGGGTTTACTGCATGTTCAGTTGCAAGAGCTCATCTAAAACTACTGATGTTTTCCAGTATTTGTAGCTGTCAAGAAGACATTAAGGTAGGAAAAGAGAATAACAAGCTTGCAGAACTAACTTAAATGCTCAAGCAGGAAACATGGACAGAAAGGCTCTTTTCAAGATTTATATATGCACACCAGTACGGGCCTTCATTTTGAAATGAGGACACACATCTGATTTTAATGCTGCTGGGATTCCTTCAAGTATGTGCTCAGCTGGAGTTCAGTAGATACACTAAAAATTAGTATAATTGCCTATAGCCTCGCAGCTTTCATTGCACTATTAGAGAAGCAGCCCAGGATTACAGCAGGGAATAAGATTTCCCGGGTGAAACTGCAACTGCTTTAGACAACGCTGCAAGGTTGGAAAGAGTGTGACAACTACTGGTGTTAACAGAGACACACGTACAATGATCTCTGCAATGTGACACAAGCATCACTGTGACTTCAGGTAGGAATGTTTCCTGTACCTGTATCCAAACACCTCATTTGAAGTCTTCCCATCTGAAGGAACTTACTGTACAGTAGCGCAAGATGGGTCAAGTGTGATCACCTACCTCTAAAGACTGTTTTCATACCTGCCCAGCTCAGTTTACTTAGCTGCTCCAACGCACAAATAACAAGCTAATAATGACTGTATTTGTTCATTAGTAAGTTAAATAGAGCTAGCTATCCACTTATTCTCCAAATTACTAATAATTAACAGTACAATCATAATCTGGCCCACTGCAATCTATAAATTCCAAGTAATTATTTCAGTATGTCCTGTGCAAAGCAAATAAAGAATGTTAGATTTAACACAACATAAAGCACAGTGCCAACGCATTTATAAACACATTTTTCCTCCTTAAAATCATGTATCTAAGAGATTTTAAGGGTTTTCAATTCCAGTTAAAGTCACTGGACGCATAGAATCGCCTTCAAATTTACATTAGGATTCTTCAGTCAAAGTGGAATACATACTTTGAAAGAAAAAGAAATGTCCTAATGCCCAGGGTAACAATTCTCCTTCATCATTAGATCTAGTGCTGTTGCTTCTGGCTCATTGGCTGAATTAATATCACTTTTTCCTAACAGGACTGCATAAATGGTACTTTGAGAATTAGAACCCAAGCGTAGAGAGTTCACCTTCCTATGAGTCTTCATAAACTGCTACGGAAGTTGAACTCTTTGAAAGAAAGCTAGAAGAGACAACTGGAATAAGCAGTTTACATCACTTCTGAGGCAGGACTGATAGACTCTGTACACTTGCTTCATTCTTTGTGTGCAGATTGACTAAATCTCTCTCAATTTTTAATTCTTTTTGTACTTTACCATAGCCTGTAAATCTTGAGATTCACTTAGTAAGTTTTCTACTGCAATCATCTTCTCGGTCAGATCCGTCATTATCTTTGTTGCTTTGGCACCTGAGCATTTTGATTGGTCCAAAAAAGCCCGCTGGGCTTTGTCAGTCTGCTTCCAGAAAGCTTCCATCTGTAGAATATGAATCAGAAAACAATCCACGTTCCTTCGTTAATCATCTACTATTTCACTGCAGCGAGAGCCTCATGAGTCTACTGAGATACAAGCCACTGAGACCACAGAGGGCTTTCAGTTATAATGAACATTCTGCAAAGCTAAAGAGCCTGTTTACTCTGTGATGATACGCCTGTTGGTGGCACATTATCAGCAGGTAAATCATAACCTTTTAAAACGTAGTCGTTCTGTATAACTTGCTAAAAACTTTGTTCTTAGTTCTCCACATATTTCATCTACAAAAGCATATTACGTTGTATTAATGGAAAAACTAAAAAAGATAATGATCTGTAGCTGTTTTGTTTTTTTTTTCCTGGGAAGTTTACTTAGCTGCAGGAGCAGGCACTTCAGGCAAAGAAGATTTTTGCTAGAAAAGGAAAAACTGAAAATTGGAACTGTATTTCACCATCAAAGTCTTTCAGAGCTACATGCTGCATAACCACTTCATTAACTGTGCTGTGCTGGAATGAAGTACTTTATGCAGTATCAGCACAGTGTATGTGCCCATTCTCATATATTATCGCATAGGTAAGCTCTAGTTTTAGGCTCTGAATCCTACAAATACAACTGTGAATATACTGTGGTCTTCAATGGGATTACTAGTGCGCATTATTAAGTATCTGCGAGTTTTGAAAAAACCTGTGACTGTGGCATCTGTGTGTACGGCAAAAAAAACCCTTTATATTACTGAGGGAAGAGCGGATGAGTTCAAGGTCGTGACCTGTATGAATCTGCGTAGAGGGAAATTATTTTCAATATGGATGAAAAGCATCTGCTGGCATGAGTGACAGACCCACTGAAGGATGATTGGTGCTGGTGAAGATCTGCCTCATGTTGCTCAGCGAGGCTGCCAGCGGTTTTTTTATGTGACTAACTCTGGAGAACTCTAAACAATTTTTCACAGAGCAAAGAAGTTAAATTGCAAAAGAAACTTGACATGGATGTACCATCGTTACCAGGATTTCTACTACAAAATGAAAGGCACAGATAATAAGAGAAAGTTGAGAAAATTCCCAGTGAAGCACTTAACCATCAGACATTAAAAACTGTTAACTCCTCTATGAAAAAGGCCCAAGGCTGAAATGATGGGCTGTTTAGTTCAGGGCTGAAGTGCCACAGTCAATCAGCAGAGGCAGCTCAGAGTCATCAGTCTGAATAGTCAGTCTCATTTTCATCAGCAGTGAATTTGCTCAAACTTCAAAAACAGGACTGGAAATGAGACTATCTTCCAGATTACTCTGTTTACTGGAAAATAATGTACAGATTTTTAACCTCTAGTTTTCTAGCCGGCCAGCAATTTGGACACAGCTATTTCACACTACTGAAGAGAAAAATAAATAAATCTTTACTTTGAGAATCAAATGCTTGCTATCAAACTATATCTTTTCATCAAAAAACACGTAAATGTATTCAAATGTGGAAAGTTGCTAAAGAAAAATGTTTTACTGAAGTATATGTGCAAAGTATACTAGAAGGTAGTACTACAATTATTTTCTTAGTACTTATTTCAGCTGAGAAAGTTTTATAGTGTCTTATTATTTCTTACTCAGTTATGGAGGATTAAAGAAAATAAGGTGCTAGGACAAAATTCCTAAAAGTCAGGCTATACGTAGGCTTAAAATAAATCCTACCATCTGACGAGCAATAGGTATTTTTCAGCTCTAAATCCAGTGTGATAAAACAGTATTTGTATAAAACACCTACTGGCTCCCAAAAGGAGTTGGAAATACTTTGCTGGAGTAATGTAAAAATGTTTTCAGGACTCATACACATCTAAACTATTAACTGTGGACTAGTCAACAACACAATTAAACAAACAAACAAAACACTCCCCATCAAAAGAACAACTTTAAAATAAAACTTCAGAAAAAAATTAGAAAGTTACATTATCTATTATGTGCTCAGAATATTCCCTTTCTTTCCTTTCTAAGTCTTCTAGAGTCTGGTACTCTGAGTTACGGGCTCCTGACATCTCAGTATTCTGGAGTCTTGAGTCAAGTTGTTTCTGTAACTCTTCAAAATCCTGGGGAAAAAAAAAGCAAGTGATTTTCTATTAAACAGAAAACCAGACATAACTTCTAAACTCAAGAGAGAATTTCAATGCCAGTTCTGTCTCGTGGCTAAGGAAGTTGAAGTTCATAAAGTTCTGTCTCTGGGTAATGTACCTTCCACAGTAAGCAAAGAAAACCCAAGGTACATGGCAGCTCAGAACCACACTTCATACAAACATATATGTTTCCACTACTGTGTGTGTACAACCAAGACTGTTGTCCATCTCCACTGAATCCAAGTTTTAGCAAACACTGCTCCACGAGCTTTCACACTAAGAATCCTTTGAATCTACCCACAAATACTTTTATTTTAACGCATGTGCCCCATCTAAAATGTCAGCTCCAAGTGTACACATTGTGTTCAAAAGCAGAGCTAGGTATGCAGGTAATCAGCCAGTGTTTCCTGCAGAGTGCCAGCACACGTGGATGAACACGTCTGTAATGCTCCTAAGCGACAAATTACAGGCTACGCGATTACACTGGCTTTTAAAGTTTTTCAGTCCTTTGAAACCAGATGATTTCTCCTGAAAGCTACTGACAAACACTAGTCTTCCGCCATTATTTAGTAAGCGGGTACTGAAATGAGTGATTCCTCAGTAGCTCAAACATGTCCTAGACAATAAGAATTTACGTTTAATACCATCCAATTTTGAGTGTCAGTGCATGAACTTGATACCCATATGCCTTAACAAAATGTAACGAGATTTTTTTACAAGCTTCACAAAAAACTTCATCAAAATCTCATGAATTCTTCTTACAATGCAGAACTAAGAGGAAAACACTGCCTTCAAGAAATCATACAGTCCTTCATCTTGCCAATTCGGTATTACAATAAATAGTTTCCAGTGTTAATACTTCTGCTTATAACCAACATCTCTTTTACATCATCAGCCTCATCCCTTATGTGATATCCCAACTTTAGGGCAGTCGCATTTCCAAGATCTTTCTCTCCAAAATATAGGACACAAGAATCCCATATTGACACTTAAACAACTGGACTACTCCAGCAATTACTGCATCTAAGAAATGAGATTTAGTCTTTGCCTTGCAGCAACTCAGTTAGGTGCATGAAGACACCGATGCCGTCGTCTCGCTGAGGGTTAAAGTATACTGGAAAATAGGCCTGTCTCTGTTTATAATTTGAAGTCATTACCAGAAGTTCATGAGAAGAAGGGATTTACACACCAAATCTCACCTTTCATTTAGTAAACACCATCAACTTTAATGGTAAACTCGAGGATTTAAGGCAAAAGAGTGGTTTTAAGGCAAATGCATTCTGATGTAATTGTAAGATACAAGTGCAGAGATTCCTGATGTTAATTCCCAGATTGTGAGATTGTACAAACAAAATAAATCTCAACAACTAGAGCTGATAAGATGACAGACTAATGCCTAAATGTGAAATTCCATCTGTATGTGAGAAAATGAAATACTGGACTAGGCTGTTCAGAGAAATGGTGGAGTCCACTTCAGTGAAAATATTCAAGACTTGGATTGGCAGGGCACTGGATAACCTTACTTAAGGCCCTGTTTCCTACAGAAGGTTGGACCACCACATGATCTCCAGAAGTGTCTCTCAACTCAGACTTTCCTGTAACTCTAATCTGGAAAATTCAAAGTGGAAACAGTAGCTCTCCTATTTTCTTCAGTTTTGTAAAGCTTTTTTTTTCCTGCTAATAATCTTACAAATACTGAGATTGTGACTCTACCTGAAATGTATATTGACTGTCAATGTATGTCTTCTGGTTCAGAAGTGACATAAGGATTTTGATACAAGTGTATGGAAAAGAAAAGGAAAACGAAGAAAATAACTGAGTTGCTGCAAGGCAAAGACTAAATCTCCCTTGGTTCCCTTGAGTTTCCTTCGGGTACTTCATTTCCTGCTATTTTATGACCAGTAATGATACATGGGATCAAAGACCTGGTAATGAGAAATTATTAAATCTGAGCAAATAAGGTTCACAATGTTCTGTTTGCTTGAATGGATTCAACTACAAAATACTTTTATCCTTAGCAGATTACACACATCACTGTCCTGATCAACTCATACAGTAAGGAAGAGGAAATACATGCAAGGGAATGGAGAGAATCAACTAACAAGGGAGTTTATTTGAATTTCTTCAGAAACAGACTACAAATTATACTGCTGTTTAAAAGCAGCAGGTGAGATAGCCTGCTGTGGCAGCTTGCACCAACTGGTGCGACTAATTCTTCTTTTCTGTGGACTTAAATATTAACCAATATTTGGCCAATGGTCTCCTGGGATGCATTAAGAAGAGCGTGTCCAGCAGTTCAAGAGAGGTTCTCCTCCCCCTCTACTCTGCCCTGGTGAGGCCACATCTGCAGTGTTGTGTCCAGTTCTGGGCTCCCCAGTTCAAGAGGGACAGGGAAATACTAGCCTCCAATGGAGGCTACGAGAATGATGAAGGGACAGGAACATCTCTCTCATGAGGAAAGGCTGAGAGACCTGGGGCTGTTTAGTCTGGAGAAGAGAAGCCTGAGAAGGGATCTTATTCATGTTTACAAGTATCTGAGGGGGTGGGTGTCAAGTGGAAGGGATCAGTCTCTTTTCAGTGGTGCCCTGGGACAGGACAAGGGGTAACGGGCACAAATAGGAAGCCAGGAAGTTCCACCTCAACATGAGGAGAAACTTCTTTACTATGAAGGCAACAGAGCTTGGAACAGGCTGTTCAGACGTGTTGTGGAGTCTTCTTCTCTAGAGACTTTCTAACCCCACCTGGATCTGTTCCTGTGTGGCCTTCCTTGGGTGATCCTGCTCTAGCAAAGCAGTTGGATTCGATAATCTCCAGAGGTCTCTTCCAACCCCTACCATTCTACGATTCTATGAATGAACAAAAATACTTACATTTTCCTGAGTTAGAAGGATTTTCTTGAACAAATCATTAGTAATCTTCTTCTTATGATAAAAGTTTGTGAGGTATATTTTGAGAAGATGAATAAACATCTATTTAAAAGGAAAAAAACAAAACACAGGGTAAATGCCTGCTCAACATCATAAGGATATCTTCGTAATAACTTTTGCTGATTGAAATCAATCAGTGAGACTACAGTGAATCACAAGGAAAATAACAGAAGCATCATCAGTAACTCTGCAGTACTTCCACTGTGAACAATTCTTTAGCTTTGGCCTTGGTAAGATACTGGAAGATGGTGCTACACTCTAATGAGGATATAATCTCATATATTCTTGTAATCAGTCTGACACATTTGAAATCGTCCTTTACCAGAGAAAATGCAGATCACTTCAAAATAAGAGAGCCCATTTTTCTGAAGTTTAATGAACCCCTAAACTGAAAGATACTATCATATTCACTACCATAACTTTAATTGTAGTCAGCCAAATGAAGTATCACACATTTTTATATACAACCTAAATACAATATACAATCTCAAGTCCTAGCTACCTTCTCTTACAAAAAATACACCTATTTTCCAATTGGGTGGGTTTTTTTTAAAGATTGTAATACTAGTATCTTCAAAAAGATGTTTTTGAACACTGGCATAATTTTTGCTTAACCTCTCCCCCTCTTGCCTCAATTAGAGTGTCAGCGTAAAGACAATTCACTTCATTAATAACTGCTGCAGTACTTTCCAATGTGAAGACAAAAATGTGAAATTTAGCAGCCACCTGCCTGTTACTCATGTAACATTATACAGAAGTTGCCCATTTTAAACATAAAAAAAACATAAACAAAATAGTATTTACACACAAAAATAATTATCACAGCCATTATTTCATTTGAGCAAAATCTGGAAAATATGTTGCAATTGGAGATAAGCAGAATAGAAAAGCATAAAGCAGCCATGTTTTGGATCTCACTTGCCAATGTTTTGGACAGGAATCTGAACGCACACCACAAAGATACCACATACTGTAAGAAGTTAAAAAAAAAAAAAGAATTCAGGAAAACACCGAAAGAGGTTATGGTTCCTTTTCCTAGACCTGATGCTGATAAACCAGAGAAAGCAGAGTAGAAAAGGAAGAAATTCTAGATGGAATTACTTTTTTTCCCGATTTCCCTGCTAGCAAAAATACAAAGCTACTCAAAGCTTCAGCTAAAGGTCAAAGTCATCTGCCTTTTGTGGTTATTTCTGGTGGGCCACAAAGTCTGTTAAATGCTCATTTTCTCAGTGTTTCTGTTTTTACACCACCATGTTGTTACCTTACCTTCATTTCAAAACTGATGATTAACTTTGAGATCAGGTTCAACCTTCCCTAGCCAAGTTAACTCCTTTCTGGAATCTGATCTCAAGTTCCTTTTCTCATCTACTTTAAATGGGAATAACCTGTCATAAAAGAAGCTGCTTTCCAGGTTTAACTTCACGTTTCGTCCTTTGGGTTGTATACAAATGTATTCAGAAAATCCCACTCCTTGAAATACTCTCAGTGTATTGAATAAATTGTATCAGAAAAGATCAGAAATGACCCATCTATTTGAACAGAGCTTGGGAAAGAAGGGGAAGAGAAAGCTATGTACTTTATGTCCAGATTTATATTAACTGAGCTACAACTCAGTAACGATTCTGTACTTGGCCATCACTAGTCACCACAAACAACTCTCCCCCAAACAAGTATTCTGTGGCTTTAATTGTATATAGCCAGTTTTGTTTTGTTTTTTTTTCTTGTCAGCTCTGGACACTGTGACTTGATGTAGGTAGCTATCTACGGTTTAAATGGGTACCATAATTCCTCTGTCCTAGAAAATCATGACTATTGTACTTATCACAACGGTACTGATTCAGCTGAATTGAATTTTCAATTTCATTTGAAGAGCTTGGAGTCCTTGAAGTTGCAATGCACAAGCACTGTCCTTAAGACAGACTCATTTATGTAACATTTTTTCCCCCTCTTTTTATGAGCTTCAAGTGCTGTATGTTATTCTTTGGAGTAAAGTTTAAAACTCTGTTTTTATATTATTCAGTCTGCCCCACTGTATTTCACAGCCAAACATATTTAATTTTATGTTATTCCTTTATGAAGCTTACATAGATACATAACAAGAGAAAAAATAAAGACAATACTGTAGAAATGCAGCTCTGCTAGACTACTTCCCAGCTAGCAAGTTGCTTATGCTATTTCCTAAACTGGTACTCAACTAAGATTGAACAGGTTCAAAACAAATAGCTATAAGATATGAGTACCTACCACGTGCTTTTCTTTTCTGAGTTCAGTATCAAGAAGCATGAGATCTTTTAAAATCAGACTGCAAAGGCAGAGCTTAACATCAAAACTAAAACAAAGATTTAAAAAGTGTTAATATCAGTCTAAACAAAGGTTACACAAAAGGGCAACACCATGTAATAGCTTCATTTAACCACTACATTCTCCTAAAAGCATTACCCCAAACCAGCAGTCAAGTCACACTATTTCCACATTGCCTTCTCTTTCAGACAGAGTATCTCCACATAAAAGTAAGCAAAATAAAATAGTGCTTTTAATAAAATTGGAGTTGTAGTTCCCTTTAGAAAAAGACAGGGTAAACAGAGGTATGAGTGGCTACAGCAAAAGGAAAATAAGGCTTTAAATAAGACCAGCTATAGTAGGAATGGACATTTTGAAAATCTTCATCACTAGTTATCTTTCTCAGTCCCCGCAGCAACAGAAATACACTTTTCTTTATTCCTGTTAATGAGAATACAGACACATACGTATTCAGCTAAGGGGAACCTTGTTGTGGTGCAGCTGAAAGAAAATCAGAGCTGCCAGTCCATTTTGATTAGCTCTACCTGCTCATCACTGGCACATCTGAGAAAGGAACTGTTTTCCCACAATAGGATAGAAGTAGTTTCCATTGTAACAGAGAACAGACCCCTGCCACTTGCGGTTCTCAACGTGTGACTTGAGGTTGTATAGTGCAGAGGACATCACCGCACACGTGAGCTGAGCATACGAGACAAAATAAAGGAATCTCCTTATCCTAACAGTGCTACACCTTTTCTGAGACAGCTTTGCCAAACTTCTGATTCCCAGAATTACATAAAGAACAAACTGACTTTCAGTATGCAGAATGATGTATTACTTTCACCTCCCCAGTCACTTTTTTAGGATTATAAGAAGATAACCCTGTCTTGATCTGGTGGATGTATACATTCCGGCCCAGCCTTTGGTTCACATCAGGCCTTTTGGGATTGTCTTGAAAACCACCAGGACGCAGTAAGAAACGACCAAACAGCAGGGCAGGTTTACTGCTTACCTCTCACATGTTAGCACTTCAGGGAAGCTGGTCACCTTGAGGAAGGCTCGGGCCTGAAATCTGTCATCGCTTGTTGTGGAATGTATTGTTGTGGAGGAACTGCAGTCCTCTTTGTCTCCCTGGCTCACGGATTCCAGGCTGCCTGACGTAGATGTCTCCATGACCTGATTAGGCAGAACTGCCTGATTTGGATTTTCATGCAAAGATGGATTGGATGAGCCATCTGCCAAAGGCTACACAGAAAAACCACAAGGTCAGTTAATACAACACAAGAAGGAGAAAAAACATCTCATCGATTTGCAGCGTTTGCTTTCAAGTGAAAAATTAAGCAACTATACACAGTGTTTCCACACAAATTAAGATTCAACACACTTGACAGGTTTCTGCACTGCCCCGAAAAGCACTCTTCTGTTGTGGTTATCTGCTTGATGCATATTTTCTCACTGAAGGGCAGACCCTTGTGGGGTTTTTCTTATGGCTCCTTGGGCAGATCCAATTTCCACTAACATTAATGGGAAGAAAAAGTCTCCTAACTACAGTGAAAATTTGCAAGACAGTACATAAAGCGCAGCAGTTTCAGGGGGAGCTGAAAAGCAGCTGATGCCTTACAGAAAAGCAGTTGATGCCTTACTGTGGACCTAGTGGTTAGGAACATGGTTTAGCGGTGAGCTTGCAGTGTTTGGTCGAAGGTTGGACTAGATGATCTTGAAGGTCTCTTCCAACCAAAGACATTCTATGATTCTGAACAAACTCTGAGTGAACGGACTATAAACAAAGAAAGATCCCTATTAAGCAGCTTGGCAGTACGTTTTCTTCCATTCCTTGACTCTGCAATTTACGCTGACACAGAATGGTTGTCATTAACTTTTACAAGTAGAAATTAAAACCTTACCCTAAATTTCTGATTGATGGGATAGATCACTTTTGCCTTTAATGCAAATGCTGTGACGTTACGGTCCAGATGGGACTCGCTTCCCTGTATGGAAAAGAACAGAAAACCATTTGGGAACAGCAGTAGATCCGACGGTTGTTCACTCTAAGTATTGCATATCCCTCTTGGTTACACTATTTAGAAATTCCTGTTGGTAACTGTAGTGGATCTTTCTGCTTCGGCACAAGAAATCTTCTCCTAAGACTCATTCAGAGTATGAGACCCAGAAAAAGGAACTCTTGTCATTACCACTGCTCCAAAATGCTTTCAATCCTGCCAGTGAAAATAGGCAATAGCTGGTATTCACAAGTTATATTGTATTTTTTATCCCTCCTTTAGCAGCAACTAAAGATTTCACACGAGACTGAAATTATCTTAATAATAGAAACTACTAAAAGATAAGCTCCACAGATACCATCATGGTTATAAATTCTGTCTTTCTGCTTAAGTAAAGAAACAATAGCTTAAAGAAAACCAGTCATCATTTTTTTCCAGGAAGAACTTTTATAGTACAACCCTTACCTACGATCTAGAGAAAATACCAATGTTATTCTGAAGAACTTCTTATAGATAATGCATTCTTTTCATATAATCCACTATATCACATAATCTGACTTTCTGCCCCTTCTTTTTCCTAGCCACTGCTTTATGCACTGGAACAATGGGATAATCAGCTTTGTTTTGTGAGGTTAAAAAAAAGGCTGGCTATAAGCAACAGATAGATGTTTAAATCCAAGCTGTAGGGGATTCCCTATTCTAGCTTTTTTGGTTTTGTGATACAAAACGAAGAATCTGATTTGTCAAAACATGGTTTTTTTTTACATAGATTCTTCTATGAAATATTAAAGCACTAATAGAATCTAAAAACAGAAATGGGAAGAGAAGAGCAAACTATGTCATTCATTAGACTCTTTTATCATTGCACCTTTTAATCTCCACTTCACTTATTTCCAGAAGTCATTTTTGGATTCACTGATAAAGTTAGAAGCCCAGGGTCAGTGCATAAAACACTTGCTCATATTGAGCTGTCCCACTGCTGCAGCACATACTCAGGGACAGAAGCTGACAGAGCTACTCTTCTGCCATGGCTGGAGGTAGAGCAGCTCCAGTCCAAAGCCATAAAGCCACAGCACAATGGGCTATAACACATCCCGCTACTCAGCAGGTGTGAGTAACACACAGCTATTATCAATAGGGTAATTATGGTATTATCACGATGTGGAAGGTCTCAGAATGAAAATCCCTGGGTTTTTTAAGTGCTCTAACCTAATTAAAATCTTTTTCCGTCTATGCTGCTTCATGAACTATGAAGCTGATGCTAGTAACAGCAAAAACCTCTGGGAATTGGAACAAATCAATAGAAAAACCCCTCCCAAACTTCAATAATTAGATGAGTAGGTGGGAGAGTTTCTCTAAATAATAAGGTTACTTCTTACTGTATTACAAATGAGATAATGTGTTTGGAAAATGGATATAGTTGTCAATGATGACCTTTAAGAGACCATGATCCCATTTCAAAAGAACTGGTAATACGCATAAAGATATATCATTGCCTAAGTTCTCCCACAGGATTTACACTCCAAAAGAGAATCTAATGATGCTCACTTGTTATGCTTTAACTCAAGCAAAATGTCCAACCATGGTTTGTCACCATTCCTTATCATAAACCTGCAAGGAAGATTAATCACCTGCCAGGATTTAAACCAATGGTAAAATGGTTGGTTCTAACCAATGCTTTCTGCATGTTATTTAATCTCTGTGTAACAGACTGAATGTGCAGTTTGACTCACAATCCTTAGTTTCACCAAGAACAGTCCAATCAGCTTTGGGTGAAAGGCAGTGATCTAACAACTGCACAGCAAGACTGATTCTCTATTTATTTTGAGATTATCAATCACACGCACACAAGTTATTTGAATTTTTGATTGAGGGTGGGTTAAGTTTATACCTTATCCCACTTTTCTTCTCAAATTGTTTCTCTAATTATCCTCGAATCCCAGCTCACCACAGTGGTGTTTCAGTACTTGGGGTCATTTGAACTCTGTATCTGGTTCCTGATGGGAGCACTGCCTATGTGAGGTAGCCATTGAAGATGCTGCAGTTCACAAACATACTTATTTTACTCCAGGTATTCTTTTTCCCTCCCCTGATCTACTCAGGCCAAGTGAGAGTTGGAGCCTCTAGAAAAAAAAAAGTGCTTGCTCCAAGCGGATGCGGAACTGTGTTATTGTCAAAATTTCTCTAATAAATCTTCTCCACAAAAGAATCTACTATCATCTACCAGTACTGATTTTCAGAACTTAAGAACTTTTTCTCATGTCAATAGGGTTAACTCTTCCCATTAGCCTTTTGAAAATAAGGACCATGTAGAGACAAAAACAAGTCCCTCCTCAGGACCAAAAAGAGTCCCCTAGGAGAAATGGAATTCATAAGGGGAATGAGTATCTGAAATGGTTGCATTCATAATCAGCCAGCAACTCTTACTCTCCTTCTTACCCTTTTTTCTGAACACTTTTAAGGGCTCAATTCCAAACCCCATAGAATTAGGGCAGTTTGGACCAGGCCTTGAATGTGCTCATTGCTACATGCAACAAAATGGACATCCACCATGAGCAGAGATTTACCTCCAGCGCCATTTCCTCTTTTGATGTATAAGGTTCTGTTCTACTTTTTGTGAGTGTGTGCTCTTTTTCATCAGAGTTGAAGCTTTCCAGAAGTCTCTGGGAATCATCCTTCTGAAATTCAGAAAGAAAACAGATAAAATATAACACTGAGATCATGTGGATTCACTGGAAAGGTCTCTGACAGCAGCCTGGACACATTCATGTCTCCATCCTGAAAATTACTTCAGTATTAGCTGAAAATTTTAAAAAATACAACCTGAAAATGAATGAGAATTCTACATATTCGAGAAGAAGTAATTAAAATTAATTATTTATAAATTTGATTTGTCAGTCCAGAAGCAGAATTTTAACCTGAAAAGTTTTAAGAGCCTGTACACATGTCAAATCAATCCACCTGCTCTCAAAATGTCTTGCTATGGACTACAGAGTTGAGCTCACGGTTTGAGTTCAAACTTCTCAATCAAAATATGTTAATGAAAATTTCCTATAATTGCCTGCAATAAAGAAAATGCTGAGTATTTTTGCTTCCCTGCTATGAGAAAAACTACCTAAATAAAGCTTATACGTGGGAAAGTTCCTGTCAGGAAGAAATAACCATTAGAAAATGTTCACCATCTTGCTTTCCCAAAAGCAGCCTGGACCACTGGCCTTTACTTTCCTAAAAAAAAAACCCCACAGAATCACTGGTTCTTCCCTGTGCACTAAACAGACAAAAAAACCCCAAACTACTACTGTTGGTCAACTTATCCAAACATAGCATTGCAAGGAATTTCTTTAGTGAAAAAAAAAGATGGAAAGATGGCACCCACCCTACCTCAACTACTTTTAAAATGATCTTTCAGGCTTTCAATCCACTGACTGCTTTCTGACGTAGTCTAATGCTATGGCTGCAGCCACTATCCATGTAATTGTCTTAAGGAATGATTTTCCTTGAATTATTTGGCCTGTTGGTATATCACGTAGTCCATTTTCTCAGAAAATACAGAACCGCCCAGCCTTTGAACATATTTCATTTGTTATGACTTGCGTCTGTCACCTCTCTGGAACTTAGGTGCTCAAAAATACAGATCATATTCTTGGGTTAGCCTGTAAGGCATGGTGAACTGCAGAGGCTAGTTCCTAAAAAAAAAAAAATAAATCTATTAATGACAACAAAAGAACAGCTACAAGTCTCCCTTAGCAACCTTGTCACTTCTTTGTTCCAAACCTGAAGTACAGAAAATTTAGGCTGAGTGATCAGGACCTGTGGAAGTAACTACACTGAGTTCACCACTGTACCTCACACCACTGCCACTCCAAAACACGAACCTTCTTTTCTCAACTTGCTTCTCCAATTGTTCATATTCACCTAGTGCTCATTTTCACTTCCTTTATATCTCCAACATCGTCATTTAAGAAGTATTTGAATTCTGGAAAAATTAATTCTTTCCTGCTAATCTCATCGCCTTCCTTTCTGTGTTTTTGTCCTTTGCTATTTTTTGCAGCTGAAGCGCTACTAAGCTCCCCTTTTAGAGCATTAAAAAGTTGAATAAAACTAAGTGTAATTACTGCAACACTTCATCAAGCTAATCTACCAGAATACCATAATGAGACAAGCTCCAACCTAAAGGGCCACAGGAGCCTCCAAGCAACACCATAATCTAACAGGAGAATATTATTGATACACATGTACACTACAGGGTCTGAAGTTACCATGGCAAAGGCTTCCTCTTAAAACTATCCCACTGAATCCTATGCACAGATTATCAAACTAACAAGACACTTAACTGCAAGCATCCAAGCCTCACAGATTCAGGCTGAGATAACGAATAGGGGTTAGGCAGGGCTCAGTGACAAACACCAGTGGTTTATCATGGTACTTATGACTGCTGTGGACTCCTGGAACTTGCCCTCCTCCTGTTGCAAGGGTAACTCAGCTGCCTGGGAAGGAACCTGGCACACTTAAGGAAACTATCCGTGCTATTACTCTGGATACAGAAGGCTGTAATATATGCAGTTTAGTACCTGCTATACACTCCTTGAGGTCCCTTCCAACCTGGGATTCTATGATACACAAAATACGCTCGCTCCACAGCATCTGAGGGACAGATGGTACTAAGAAGGAACAGTCAGAACCAGCCTAAAGTAGGCCTGTTCTGTCTGGGAAATCAGACCCATAGGATACAACCTGCCCGTCCTGCAATGTGCTCTGTATGGGCCAATGGGGAGTTTGTTTTTCTTTCAAAATAAACAAGGCTTTTACAGCAGCAGCATTGATTTTAATGGCATTTAAGCACCTAAATGAATCTGAAAATCTGGGCCAGAGAGAACTGACAGCTTCTATTCCCTATTGACATAAATGACATAAAGGATAAAATTGTACATGGCTATATTCTGCTTGGTAGTGACAGTACAATAAAAATACCACTTATTAAGGCAGGGAAAATAAGCAAGTGAATCAGAGAAGCTTGCACTCGCACAGGATGCATTGATCCACCATTTGAAATGCCTTCATTACCGGGCTAAAGCATGGCTTCAAACAGAGTTTCAAACCTCCTACTTAAAAGCAGTTGGGAGCAAGAGGATTTTTCTCTTCTGTCACGTTTAATGACGATGAACTGTAGCAGATATACAGACGCAGCAGAGCTGTTAAAGCTGAAAAAAGGTGTGGTTAAAGAACAAGTTCAACCAGGACCCCCCGCTGCAAGTTGGCAGAATGCTCTGCAGGGCTCCCAATTTCCCAGCTGCGCCAGCACCAACCATTGCTACATCCAGTCAATGCAGAGCAACTTGGGACTAAATGTCACGGGGAAAAGGAGCAGAAGTCAATATCAATTCTCAGAAAATATATCTACCCGGTAGTGGTTCTGTGGGTATGTGCTACCTCTGCAATCCTTGAGTCCAAACACTTCTCATATAATAAAGATACACGAATCATCCACCACAGTCCTTGAAGCAGCAAGGTATGGTTCTATCGTTATTAACAAAATCATACGTTTTAGAAAGCCCTGTTACTTCTGCAGGAAAAAAAAGGTCAGATGTGTTCTCCCTCCTTTACTTCTCGGCTATGTACGTGTGTAACCCCAGTGCTGTTACCACTGCGGGTTAGTACGAACACTCTGCTTGTGCTCTTTGTAAGACGAATTTCAGAAGTTAGTAAAACGCTTTGGAAATCGGACTGTTCTTACTGGTTTAGGCTGGAAATCAGTGTTTATTTTCAGTTATCCCATGAAGTTTCTGCAAGCCAGGTACATCATTCACTAACTCCCAACAGTGACGCTGGCCCGCAGAAGCAGCGATGGCTGCGAGAGGCAACTGATGCGTCACTCATGTTAAAGTACCGACCAGCAGGGCGATATTCACAACACATGAATACTTAAACCGGCCTCTTTTGGAATCAACCCGTTTGGTTTCAGTAGATTTTCAAATAAATAAAGTAGTAAAATCCCTTCCAACAGGGGTGTGTCGGGAACTACGAGGCTCCCCACCTCCCACTGAGCTGCCCCCCAAGCCCTCGGAGCCCCCGCTGCAGAGTGCCCCGCCGGCCGTGCCGCTCGCCCACGGCACCCAGCCCAGCTCAGGCAGCCTCGGCCGTTCCCTCCCGTTCCAAACCGGTCCTGACTCCTCCAAGCTGTTCGCTCCGCGGCTGGAGGCAGTGGGGAAGGCCGGCTGTCAGCACCCCNGGAGCCCTGCGGTCCGACGGCGGCTGGGGTAAGGCCGGGTAGCCGCGGGGCGCTGCGCTGCTGGTGGGTCAGCCCCTCGGAGGCGCGGATCTGTGGGCCCGGGGCGGCTGATGGCGGGTGAAGAAGAGGCCCTGTGTGAGGGGGCAGCGAACCCTCACGGCAGGGGTTGCTGGAGGAGCCGTGGGCTGGAAAAGCAGCGGCTGCTTCCCACGCATTTGGGCCGGGGACAAGGGCCCGGAAAGATGCCGAGGGTCGGTGTGGTGGGGCCATTGCAATGTGCCTCATGCCGACAGTGGCTCCACTTTGTGCTCTTCCTGAGCAGAGGCTTTGGCGGCGGATTTTTTTCTCTATTCACAGCACCCTTGCCCACTGGTGTCAGCCTGCTATTAGTAGTGCCACTACAATTTAGGATATGGGTTTTATTTTTAATTCTTTATCTAGGTACGTGTCTATGAAGCTGTCTCGAAGGATGTCAACGTAGTTTACTTCTGCCCACGGGGAGAATACTGCGGTGGGGAGTGGAGGGAGTCACAAACTATAGTTTGTGGTGTGATTACAAAAAGACTAATCAGTAGAAAATAGCATTGCAGGAAAATGAAAAAAAAAAAACAAAACTGAAACAAAACCTTACGTTATTTTTCTACCAGAAAAGATAAATTAATGTAAAACTTGGGAAAATGTCCGCTAGCAACATCACTACAATGAATTAATTACTTTTGAAGTATGATGTGAGTGCTGGCCCATAGAATAGGCACTATTTGCAGATGCAGAGCTCCTTGTGATGCCCTCTGGTATTCTAGACAGACTGCAGCTGAGTGGAAGAATTGTACTGAATATCCAAACTATATTTTTCAGTGCAGACTCCTGAGAACTGAATGTCAGATAAGGCAGAGGAAAAACCAAGGAATTCTGTAATGTCATTTGTAGTTGACTCACGAACACCATAGAAGTTTGTGCATGAGTTATAAAATCACAGGTGAATGAATGGCTGGAGTCTGTGGAAAACGGGAGCCGTGTATGCTCTGATTTCCTAGGAAGTAGGAAATAAGGCTTGTTAGCCGCCTTTTCTACATGCCCTTATCCATGCCTAGACCACTGTCTATTTTTGTTACAGGCTCATTTACAAAGGAACTGTTGACACAACATTGGCATCTATATATATGCTGATACAATGCATAAGAGTAACATTTGGGATTTATATTTGTAAACAAGATTTATTTCAACATTTAACCTAGTAGACCGTTGTGTTGATGTTTTATATTTTCATCAGTGTTTTATGCTTGTGTCTTTGTGTCCATTTAGTGTACTGGTACGCATTTCCTTAAGGTGGGTAGGGCTCTAGAATGCTCTAGAAATTTCTGGCAAAGGTTAATACCCTTTTAACATCTGTTTTCTGTTGCTGCACATCCATATGCATATATGGAAATACATATATATATCTCTTTATCCACCAGACAATTTGTTGTTTTAAGTTTGCCACTGGGGTTTCCTATTCTCGTCTTTCTGTGTTCTTGAGTTGCTTGGCTGCTCAAAATCATATAGATTGTTTAACCAAAGAGAAGTAATTAATAATAGCATTAGAGAACTTCTGCCTAACTCGGTTTATTCACAAGAAGTCTGGAGTGCAGGGAGGGCTGTACTACGAGGTATTTGCAAATAGCCCCTAGTGAAAAGTTCAGAGCCTGGGGGTCTCCCTGAGTGCTCAGTGTGCTGCATCTTCCTGCTTGTGTTCATTTCTCTGCCCTTACTTTATCTTCCACAAGAGCTGTCTCCATTCCCATATATATTTGTTTTCCAGAGCAGTGTCCACTTAAAAGCCAGAGCTCCTGGTGCATCCAAATTTGTGAGATGTTTTGCGTTTTCTGTAATATTGAGGGAAAGGGCCCTCGATAGTGAGAACTATTTTCACACAAGGTGAACTGAAGTTCCAGCTCTAGCAATAATCAATGATCGCTTCCCTGAGCAGGTAGAGAAGAAAATTGCCCCTGAGTTGCTGTCCTGTTACAGTGGTGTTGACAAAAGTCAGTACTTAACATTAATCACATGCAGTGCTTGGGAGCAAACAAAGACAGCAAGTGGGAGTCACATCACTCAGCAGACGTAGATCACTGTTAATCAGCCAACATTCCCAGCTCTGTATTAGGTCCTGCAAGGAAGCATTTTTATTAAATGAAAGTTTGCTTCTGTGACTGCCACATCTTGATCAAAACACTGGGCATGAACAATCCGTAAAAACGCTGGTTTCTTCTACTGACATTTTAGAGGTGTGATTTCTGTAGCAGTCTCTGCGGTGAGCCCAGGCAGGAGGCTGGCACAGGTTGCCTCGTCGGCTGCAGATTTTAGCCTGTGATCCCTTGGAAAGGGTCTGTGTAATGTTCCCAAGGTAAAATAAGTGTAACTTGATCATCCTGCTGACTCCTAATGATCGGATTTTCCTGTGTCCTCAAATCTGTTTTTAAAAATATCTTTAAATATATTTTTAAATATCTTTAAAAAGATTTTTTTTTTATAAGAATAAATAACAAACCCTTCTGCTCCACTGTTGTGCAGAGGCTCAGCCTGCTAATGTGGAGTGTAAGTAGAATCATAGAATCATCAGGGTTGGAAGGGACCTTGAAGATCACTGAGTTCCATCCCCCTGCCATGGGTATAGTTTTGAGCCCCAAGTGTGCATAGCCATTCTGGAAGACAGCAGAGCCTCATACAGCTTAAGCTGGGGGAGACCTCTGGCGATGTGTTGTGTCTCTTCTGGTAGTCAATTTTGGGAAACTCCAGGCTTTGTGAAACAGAGTTCTATCTAATTGAGAAGCAAAAATGCAGCATAAGAGTTCAATGTTAGGCATTTATCAAAACAATGCTTTTTTATGATTGCTCTCTTCTGTGTTAACTTTAGGTTATTAAAGGTAATCTGTGGCTTCAAAAAGAGATGGGATGTCTGGGAATGACAGGTATGTAACTATTTTCTCTCTCTTTTCAGTGCTTTGGGTGTCCAGGACTATCGGGGTCTGGGTGTGAAGGTGGGCAGGGGACTGGAGCTGTGCCCTGGTGGCCTGTGGTCTTAGTGAGACTCGTGATCCTGGGCCAGAGGGGAGTGTTTGCTCGGAAGTTAGGAAGGAGGGTGCTCTGTGCTCCTTAAGCAGCTCATCTAGAATGGAGTCTTGTGAGAAGACCTTAGTTTGTACTCTGCTCTGAATCATTTTCAGGAGGAACCTTTTTTCATCATTAAACGTAATGGTGCAGGGGAGCGCCCTCTGATGCCCAGCGTTCCCAGTGTTGTTAAAAACCCATTTTGCTTAAAGCTGATGAAGACCTTGTTCCTTTTCAGAAGCTAACTTAACCTCTATGCATTCACTTGACATTGTTGCAAAGCCAACACTCAAAGCTATTTTCAAAGACCTCTGCAATTGCAATAACTAATACACTTTGTGCTGGACCAAGTTATTAAAGACTCACAGACACAGGGAGTCTGGAAGTGTTGCTCTTTACAGCAGCTGTCAATTATCCCTAACTATTCTCAGATACACTGAGCATCTCCCGTGGTAGCTGCCTAATCTCATGGAATTAGGGTACCCTAATACTTAGAGAAGTCCCTTACAGCTTGGAGGTCTGACTGCCACAGGCTCTTTGTGTACATTTGAACAAATCACTTAGTTTGTCTGAGTCTCTGGTCTTTAGTTTCTTTATATAGGTTTAATAAATAGTGTGCTGGCTCCCCAAGTGTAGTGGAGATGAATACTCTGAAAGGTTATGACATCCTCATTCAGAGCATTAATGGGAAAAGCAGTGTCTGAAACATACCACCCCATGACTGTGGTTCCCCAAGAGATGATTTCATGACATGCATTAGCCAAGAAATTACATGGTCTGAAGCAGTCACCTAGCGAGATGCCTCTAATTTCTTTGCCCTGTGCCATGACTAATTCACAAATGAGTTTATTGATTTAAATATGAAAGCAAATAATTCAGATTTGCTGAGCTTCCTTGTGTTTTTCTTCCTGTATTTATTCAATGTCATCTTTGCTGCTCACATCTTGTTTTCTGATGGGTTGCAAATTATTCATGTACCATCCACTGAGTGAGGAAATGCTTGTGGTTTTGTAGTTCAGAAGAACCTTCGGGCACTAAAGAAAAAGTGGGGCAACTGGAGAATTTTGACATGTAGTATCCTTTTGTTACTGGTTGAAAGTATTGTGCCCCACAGGACTAGGGAAGTGTTCATCCCTTTGAACTGGGCACAGGTGAGACCACATCTCAAGTACTACGTTCAGTTTTGGGCCCCTCACTAACAAGAACGTTTTCTGGAGCACATCCGAAGAAGAGCAACAAAGCTGATGAGGGATCTAGAGGACAAGTCTTATGAGCAGTAACTGAGGGAAGTGGGGTTATTCAGTCCGGAGAAAACGAGGCTCAGGGGAAACTTCCACAACTACCTGAAAGGAGGTTGTAGCTACATGGGGGTCAGTTGCTTTTCCTGAGTATCAAGTGACTGAACAAGAGGAAAAGGCCTCAAGTTGCCCCAGGGGAAGTTTAGATGGATTAGGAAAAAATTCATTACTGAAAAGGTTGTCAAAGCCTGGAACAGGCAGCCTAGAGAAGTGATTGAGTCACCATCCCTGGAGGTATTTAAAACATGTGTAGATGTGGCACTCAGGGACATAGTTTAGTGGTGGACTTGGCAACATTGGATTAACAGTTGGATCTTAAGGGTCTTTTCTAACCTAAATGATTCTATGATTTTGTGAAACTACCATTTTGTTATTAGGTAAATACACGTGTTACATGAGGGACTTTTACTGAGTTGGATGCTTGATTTTATAACGGAGAATTGTCCCATTCTAATGAAGAGGAATTTGTAGCATATTCAATGCTAAGTTTTCAGTGGTTTGCTTAACCAAGGTACCAGACTCTTGACTTCTTACTGAATCTTTCAATGAAAACAGCGAGACGGGAACTTCCACATAAAACCTTTGTCATTGAAAGTGGTTTGCACTAGCACACTCGTCTCTGGGTTTCTCTTGGAAACTTTTTTTGAGTGTTTCTGGATAAGATGAGAAAAAGCAATCCCAGAATCTCCTTGTGATTGGGGAACACAATGGGTTTTTTAAGCGTTATGTTTGACTCTACTCTGACTTACTCAAAACAGGCCTGGGAAGTAGATCTGTTTTCTGTTGTTGATGCCCATAGTTCCTTTGACTTTGTAACAAGAAAAGTTAATGGCAACATCTAAAACTGAAATACAGTAAATTACTGCCTTTGCCTGTTCATTGTTGTGTGTAAATGAAAGGACTTCAAATTGGATCTTGTATGCCGGATGGTTTCCAGGACAGGCAATAATTCAGAACAACAACAACAATATAGTAAGCAGGTACATTTAACTCTTCTCTTCCCCACTGAAATAAAGTAAGATTATTTGAAGCTTTGGTGATAAATTCTGGGGGAAAGCAAATCAGACTGCAGACTTGAAATATGCAGCCCTGGAGAGCTAAAAATTAGAATAATTGTCACAGTTAAATTGCTTTTTTCCTCTCAGTGTCAGATAATTTTTAATTCTGAATTTGGCATTTTCCAGACTTGCCAGTCTTCACTTTCCTACTGTAATTCGGCGGGTTAGGATGCGTTATAAAGGTACAAGAGCCTGAAGGGTATACTGGAGTCTTTGCTGCAAACCTACTGTATGACTATTTAAATTTTCTATCTTCCTATTTAATTGCTGTGGCCAAGAATAACGTTTACCTTAACTTCTTTCAAGAACAAGTCATGCTATAACACTACACCTCCGCTTCTAATGGTGGTCCTTCTGTGCCACTGACGTGCTCAGGACTCATCCCATTCGCTCCAGCGGTAAAGGCTTGGGCTTTAACGCTGAAGGTCACTGTCGTTACACAAAACTAACATATTAACAGAGGACAGTTTCTTTTCTTGGCTACCCATCCTTCCACCCCCCACCTATATGAACACAGACCCACTATTGCCACAGTCATTGCATTTTGTACCTCTTTGGATCCTCTTTGTGTTTGCACACCCTGAGCGCTGAAGGAATGCAGTGAGAGCTGAGAGTAGGGAGCTCTCCTTCCTAAGTCTGTGCCTTGAGTGTGGCTGCTGGAGCTCCAAAAGAACGCAAAGCTGAGGAGTGGCAAGTAAATTCTTGGGGAGAATAGCAAAGAAAATTGAACAGCATTAAATAGCAGAGACTGTTTTGATCGACTGCATGTTTGTCATTTCATGTTGTGGTGGCACTGTGCATATGTGGGACTGAGTGAATGCCGTCATAACGTGAGTGGTAACATGTTATACCAGTCTTCTAGCAATTTCAGCTGTATTTATATTTATTTTCATGTTTTTGTTTTGTAACTCAATGCACAGTCAACTTACCAGCACTAGGAATTAGGCAGGAATATTCAGTTTAAGATAGGGCATGGCATCTCTGTTTATCTTGGGTTTATGGAGGATTAAATAATGGGAAAACATTCTAGTAACGTGCTACTGAGAAGTAATATAAAATATTTAACAACTTGATAATACACCGTAAAAATGTGGAATGTTTAAGGGAAACAAAACAAAGAACATTTCCTCTTAAAGAGGGTGGTTTCCCATCTCAAAAAGAAAGTGAAATTGCTGCCTTTGATGAACTGTTCCACCTGGCAACTTTGGATATGCTTGAAGGAAAGCACCAGCTTAAGCCTCATGCCCTGCTGGTTTGCTCACTGGGAAATGTTTTGGCCTGAGGCACTGTCAGGAGTGCTTGGTGGCAACCTGGCAATTCCAGCTGAGAGGGGTCTGTTTGGGCTCTGGGTACAGCTGAAACTCTTCCCCTGCTTTGCAGAGTTTCTCTTTCAAAAATCAGTGGGAAGAGTTTCCATTTAGAAACTAATGGAAAAGAAGACCGTGCAGCTCTCTTAATGGTTTTTCTGAAAATAGCCAGAAAAATGGCGAAGGTTGAAGCTGTAAAAGGAGAAGAGAGTGGAAGGAACAAGGAGACCGCAGAGTTGATGTCAGAATTGGGATGCACCTCCGGAGGGGCACTGGCAGTTGTGCACTTGCACTTCTGAGCAGCAGGATACTCAAAAGAAAGTTTAGTGTTTGTTACTGAAATGTCTCAGGAGTTAAGCGTTAGTATTTTCCAACCTCAGATGAATTTGTTAAAAAAAACCCAAAACAAAACCCCACAAATTTCATAATGAAAATCTAGAATAGACATGAAAGCCACAGAACGTGTTAGGCCTGTACTGTCCTTTCTTAGGTATTCAGCACCCAGCTTTTCAAGCAATCGTCAGCCATCTGCCACCCACCTAGGACTTCACCTGAAAAGAGACAGCAGGTGAAATGATAAATACAATTATGTTGTCTCGATGTTAAGAGCATGCAGTATGTTGTGTGGAAAAGCAGTTATGTGCTCGCAGGTCAGCGTGACTGAGGCCTATAATGTGCTAGTGACAGTTAAATGTATGTGGATCAGCAAAAATTATCTTTTGTAACTGACTATTAATACTGCAAAAAGTAATGAGGTAGAAAAGCGCTGCTTTACAGGCAAGGGAAACCAGGTATTCTAAACCAGGCTATGTTGTTAAAAATTAATAGGAAGGATGGGAAAAAAAATCTGGAGGAAGGCAGTGGCACATGTTGCTGTAGGCCCGTGCGTGACACTGCTTGAATATATTTAAGCAAAACTCCCCATCGAGCGCTAGGAAGATAGAAGTGAATTTGGAGAAGTATCTGTACGATCGTCAGCAGTGTTGGTGCTGCTTAACGTAACGTCAAGAACCTGCAAAATCCCCATCCTCCAATTACCAGTAATGGAGCAGCCAAATAACATGCCTGGAGACTTCTGCTGGCATCTGGGCACATTATCTGGGGATTGTAAGTGATGACAAAGCACAACTTGAAAACAACTCAGCTGTGTAATTAGTAATCGAGAGATTTATTCAGAGTCAAAGAACATGATCAGTTAATTAAATAGGTTACTGTGGACTAGATACTCTCCAGAGGGGAGTATCGGGATCTGCTCTCGCGTGAAAAGCGCGTTCGGTTGTGCCGATGGGGCTGTCGTGCTGTGTGTGTGGGGGGGGCACAAGAACAACAGATACTTTATGAAGCAATTACCGTCTACCTGTTGGCTGACCTCCCTTGTCCACAATGCAGGAGGAAATGATCTGCTTAAATAAGCAGCACTTCCAAGGCAGTAGTTGCTCAACCCAGCCCATGCATTTTGCCATTTTGATTTCAGACTTAGGAAGCCTTACAAAGAAGCTCTGTGTTTTCAGTCAGGGATTCTGTTTGCTATAAAGGAAAGCACATCTCCCATAGCCTGGCAGTAATTTCCTCAGGAATGGGGTGGCAATTGCATTGATTTACGAGAGACGCAGAAAATAGAAAATCAATCTTTTTCAGTATTTGGCTATATCTATACAAAACTGCAAAGAGACTTGATTCAGGAGTTGGAACATAGGTTTAGAGCCATCGGAGGTGGGATATAGTATGATACTTGGATCTGCTGGGAAGTGCCATGGCCAGGTGGGCTCAGACTGGTAGCTCGGAGGCCTGTACTACACTTACCAGTTCAGCACTGATGTCATCCTGTGTATTTTGGGCTGTTGCTTAGTCTTGAAACAGAAATATGACTACCCTGAAAAAATTCCAATCCCAAAGATATGCAGACTGTTGGTATTGTAATCATATGTGTTATTGTTCTCACCAAGTTTACCTTGTTATTTTTACAGTCCCTAAGTTAGTCTGAGTGTGTTGCATTGTTTAACAGTGGTTTAAGTATTTAAGTAAAACTTCGAGAAGTAAATTAAAACCGATCATAGAATACATACAACTAGCTTTTCCTGGCCCATATATCCACATTTTTGTTCAGTAGGAACCACTCCCTCCCAAATAAAAAGCATAGGAAGGCAGTGAAGCTCCCCAAGGTGCCCATGTCCATGTGGATTCTGTAAGCAGCAGGGCTACCTCTCCTTCACTCTATTAACAGAAATCTTCTCAAAAAGAAGTAGTGTCTTCTCAAAAAAAAAAAAAAAAAAGCTGCTTCTCATATTAATGAGATTTTACCATCTTCAGCTTTTCATATTTCATTAACATACAACAGGTTTTTCAAAAATGAAAACTTTATAGAAAAAAATCTTTGCTTTACAGTGAAAGTTTTTTCATATGAATAAATACTGATAACAATTAAAGTATAATTAATAAAAATAATTGAAAATAAGAAATAAACAAGAACTAGTGTACAAAGAATGAAAAAAGTATCTTCTTTAAACATAACCAGCCAATGGTAATTTTGAAATTTTCATGACATTTTTTCCGTTCATTCAGCGGCTTTAGCTTTTGACAATTTAGTATATTAAATTATTGATGTTTCATATAAGCTCCTTTTATTAATGGCATAGGTGCTTTTATTTTCATAGGTGAAAGTGATGTGATTTCAAAACTGGTCTTGTAATTTTGTATGATATCATGGGCTAATCTTTCATAAAATTATAAGAGCAAAAGCTAGCATTTATATTGCTAATTACTAAATTGAAGAGTATTCATTTTGATGGCACTTCAATTCAGCTGAAATGTAACCGAGAGCCTTACTCAGGTGAGAACTATTTTGGTCCTGAATTTGTATAGATGTGATTAATGGTTAATTGACAGACTATCTTTGAAGCAAAACACCCTCAGCGCTGGGGCCACTCACACTGAAGAGCGCTTCAATTGTTTGTGCTTTGCTGAAAATTTCTTTGTGTTGAAAATGTTAGGTTGATTTGAGGCTGAAACCTTTTAATTCCTGCAGTAGAGAGGAGCCAGCTTCAGCTCTAATGCAGAGTGTTGCCTTGGTTTTCAGAAATGCCCTTACCTCTGGTCATTCAAGCAAGTGAAGCCCCTCTCCAGCTCTTGACTTCTGCAGCCTCAGACAATCAGTGGAGCCATTCGCTGTTTGCACTGATACCCTCATGGACAAAGAAGATTTTGTTCAAACGAGAGTCTTCTGTTAACCACCAACTGGTCAGTAAAAGATGGTTTGCCACTTTTAATATTCGTAAGGATAGTCGCAATTATATCAAAAGTGAACATTGCTGGGAATTTCCTACCCACTTGGTACATTTCTGATTCTGTCTCAGGTGATCATGTTCACTTGAGATGGCATCAGCCACACCAACTAGTTTGTCAGACTTCCAGAAAATTACTGTGCTGTGTACAGCTATGTGGTTTCTGTGTAAATTGTGATAGGCATTTTTTAATGAAATGGATGTACAGTCTGATGAATTTTGTACATAGTGTATTTTGTTAAGGAATTGTGGTAGCCAGGAGATGTATAAGGTAAGGAAGATGCATAAGGTAAGGAAAATGTATAAGGCAAGTAGTTCATACAAATTTTCACTAGAAAACAAGATTAACTGTTGGAATAACAACGCTCTTAAATTTGAAGGCGATTAATACCTCTGGATATTTTTCTCATTTTATTATTTACATAATTTACCTTGTGCTGTAGTTTGTAAATGATGATATTTTCATACACCATGTAGACTTTTCCTCTTCCTCCACAGCCTGAAGATGTGTCAAATGTGTCAGCATCTTCTGGATTTGGAATAACCCTTCAGAAATGTGGTGTGGTAAGTTTTCTTACATTTGTCTTGTAAATTTGGTAGGAAGTACCCAAATGTCCTTTAAAAAGTGGGAACAGAATTGTGCCCATGCTGAGTATTTGAGAGGTTGTCCATTTTCATATTAAGATGGTGACACCCACTGTAAGAGGCACAGTTTTGCAATGTTGATTGAAAACCAATGGAAGTGAGTGAAATCTTTCAGACTTCAGGGGATTTTGGATTGTGGTCAAAGTAAATACCTCGGAGTGAATTTGTAAAACTTCAAATGAACAAAGCCTAGTGAACTCTAGAAATCAGGCACAAGGCTGGATAGAGGGAGGTAAAAGACAAACTTCCTTACAGGATGAGGTGAGCCTTCTGAGATACGCTCCTGGCTCAGCCATGGGTGCCCTACATGTGTGAAGTATGGACCCATTTCCAAGGACGAGGCACCGAGCCCTGTGATGCCCTTTGTGTCACAGCCATAAAAGAACCAATATGTTGTAGTCTCCATGTGCAGTGGGATTCAGCTGCAACAGAGTATTTGATGAAAAAAAGTCTCATTTGACTTGGGTAAAATATTAATGAGGAGCGAAGACCTCCCTACTATACAGAAATTTTAAAACTTCCATTTTGTTTTTACTTTATGTTGTGTAGGTTGATAGATTTACCTAGACTGTTATTTTTCCTCTCTCTTTTGCTCCCTGCTGTTTGTTGGGGTTTTTTTTTTAACATTGGATGAAGCAATTCTGAATTTTTATAACTAGAGACAGTTCATCTTACTTGTCCCTGGGAGAGACAAAGTGCATCCAACTTTAAGACAAATCTGAATTCAGCTACACATGAGAGTAGAGTGTAACCAGTACAGAAGAGGTGACATTATAACCTGCACTGGATCATTTGCATAGAGAAGAATGAATATGCATCACATCTCATGGCACTGATTACCTAAATTGTTATTGAAATGGTGGCATATCATAATTACGGAGGCTGAATAGTGAGTATTTCAGACATGAGAAGCAATAACACAAAATCTTCTGGTTTTCTGGCTGTAGATTCTCTATATCAGAGCTTGTCAGAAAGTTTGAGACCTTTACATGTTGGTTTTTTCTGCTGTTTGTAGCACAACCTCACACAGGCTCATTAAAAATTGTGAAATCCTGCTGTACAAGATCAATCTGTTGTAGGTGGTGGGATTATCAGAAAATGATTTTTGCGGTGTTGTTACTTGACAGTTAACTGAAAACTATGCAATTGTATGTGATTCTCTTCCACCTTCAAAGGCAGTTCATATTTTATTTTCCTTTACTTACCTTGTTATCTACTTCAGTGCTAATTCATCTGAACAGATGCTTTCCTGCTAAGAGACAGACTGCTCCATATGGTGGTCTTTAACTGTTTTAAATGGAAACAAGTGAATTTTGCAGTTTCCTCCTCTTACCTTGAGTGGCTCCTCAGAACATGGACATGACATATGTTTATTTCTTACAGTCTGGATTCTTCTAACACCTTATTGCAGAAATACCCTTATTGGAACTGGGATATTTAAATTTTACCTGTCCTTCCAGCATCCTGTCCCTTGCTTATTTGCAGAAATGTGCTCCTTTAAGAGCTCTATTCCATACATCCCATGGTATGACATGAACTTTTGTATAATAGTCCTTCATAATGACAACATTAACATATTCCAAAAGATCCTGTGTTTCTTCTAGGAGAGATCAAATGCAAGAACTTCCCTACTCTTTTATTCTCACCTGCTTCTTTCTCCAGTGCTATCAGGAAAAAAAAAAATCTAAATTCTTTCAGCTTTTTGCCATTTAGCTTAAAAATGACTGCCAGTCAACAATTAAGAGTGCAAAACATGTATTTGATATTAATCAGAAATGTTGTACGTGTGGCCTTTTGGCCATTAAGGAAGATTGTGGTGGGAGATAGGTGGTATGGTTGGGATACCTCTGAAGGATTGCTTTGTTTAGTCACTGACTTAAGAGTTTTTATTGAATGAAACACAGTGAAGAGAAAGTACAAAATTGGTTGGAGATAGGGAATGAAGAGTGTGTGAGAATATGCATGGAACCTTCTGCCTAGGGGAAGGAGAGGACTAATGCTGCTATAGGGGAAGGAGAGGACTAATGCTGCTATATTCCACCACCTGCCGTAAATATACGTGTACTACTTTCTCTGCCTATTTTATTGTAGGAATTTATCTAGATTACTGTTTACATCCCCTCTTCTCAAATGTAGGGAAATATATTTGTGCCTTATTAGAAGCACAGGAAGAGAACCTGAAATCCTCATTTCTTGCCTTCATATCACAGAAGAGCAAAGGAAAGACATGGGGAAATGAAGGAAGGAGAAAGTTCTTCTACTACTCTATTTCCCCAGCTCCCTCTTTTCCTGGTGCATGTGGGTTTGCCCGCACAAGCCCATCCACACTTCCTCTGGAGCGTAATGCAGTATGAACAACTTGCACAGTTTGAACCTTGAATCTTTCAAGGTTTGTTTTCTTGTTTTGGTGATTGGATCACAGAATCGCAGAATAGTAGGAGTAGAAAGGGTCCTCAGGAGACCATGTAGTCCAGCCCCCCTGCCAAAGCAGGTTCAGGTAGAGCAGGTTGCACAGGAACATGTCCAGGCAGATTTTGAAAGTCTCCAAAGAAGGAGCAGCCCATTGCAGTGCTCCTTCACAGTAAAAAATTTCTCCTTATGTTTAGGTGGAACTTCTTGTGTTCTAATTTGTGTCCATTGCCCCTTGTCCTATCACTGAGCACCACAGAAAAGAGACTGACTCCAGCCTCTTCACACCTACCCTATCACTCTTGATGAGCATTGATAAGATCCCCTCTCAGTCTTCTCCAGGCTAAACAGAGCCAGGTCTCTCAGCCTTTCACCTCAAGAGAGATGCTCCAGTCCCTTCATCATCTTTGTAGCCTGTTTCATTTCCCTGCTTCACTGTCTTTGTGCTTTTAAAATCAAGTTTCTAGCCTTTGTGACCACATGGGAAAGATTGAAAGGCATGTTGACTGCATCATTGGTAAAGCTTTCCTCACAAATGTGATTAAGCCTGTTTTCATATATGCTGACAATTATTTGTAGAATCTAATACAATAAATAGTTGGGTTTTTTTCCTCAGTAAGATTTTTTTAATACCCTTGAGGTTGAAGTTGCTGTAATGAGTATGGAAAATTCAGTGTAGTATACCAAGGAGAGTTGCCTATATAAACAGGTTGATTCAGAGATATTTTGATTATTGTCATTTAAATAGAAAAATGCAAACTAAGTAATGATAATTACAATAAATTGTTTTTTTCTCCTTGGTTCAGAAACAGATTACAGTTTTAGGATGTTTTATATAGTATAACATGCAGAGATCAATGGAACACAATTAATTCATAACTATATACATCAAACCCTGTGGCTGCCATGAACTCTGGTGTGATCTCTGAAGTCTATTACAATTCATAGTTTTAGAACTCATTTTTATGCCAGGTCGCTGTATTATTTATATTTGCTGGTGTCCGGATACTGAGCAGACATTTCTTAAAAAGGAGGAGAGAAAAAGAGAAAAATTTGCCCTGAATCGTATCTTGATCAGTTAAATAAGTGTTAATTTGGTGTAATTATTAGAAGCCTGATATACCGTCACGGCTATACTATAGGTCAGCATATTGGAGACATGATAATGCTTTAGACAATTCTGGTTTAATTAGAGGTCTAGGGGAAGGCACTTTGGAAGGTGAGAGGTCAGTAAGCAGCTCTGTGCTCAAAGTAATTTCAATTAGAAGGTGTAATTACTCAATAAGAGTTAATAGCCTAATCAAATAAATAATTTTATGTGAGCGCAGTTTGCTAGAGGTTGGTGATTAGTTTGTGAACTTCACCACTAACTGGAATCAGAGATGTGAATTGTAAGTCCACTGGTGGCTCCATGGGAAAGGTGAATTGAGGCAGTCAGCACCCTTCAGAGCGTGTGGTTGCTGTGAAAAAAGGGGAAATAGAGACCAAAACTGCATGGAGGGAAGGAATTTGCAGCAAGGGCACCTTGCAAAAGAAACATCCTTGTGGTACAGAAGTTCAAAGAATTTTCCAGACTGACTATGAAGTTATGATCTGTTTCTGTGTTGTATGAGGTATCATGGGAATATTCAGATTCTTGTTTTCACTTCTGGCTTTACATGAGCTGTTTCCAACTTGTGGCTTTCTATCCTTTTGTCTCTAAGCAACAGCTTGACATACCAAAGATGAAAGTCTTCTTGGGAGTTTGGGATCAAACTGAGTGTAGTACCATTTGCAGGTTGCTCAGAATGCCTTCAGAAAATAAATTTACACACATAATGAACTCTTATTGGTAACCAAGACTCTAAATATTGCTGTTAAGATGCCCGTATGGCTGTTTTGCTCCATTAATACTGATGTTTTCATTTTCAGGTGGATGCTGAACATGACCCTCAAACTGCATACATTACACTGCTGATTAATAACACCAACATGCTGCTGTCAACAAACATTACAGATCTAATCCTTCTAGACAATATCACTGGTCTACATGTTCAAAAAAGCACTGGTAATAAGACCACAGCTGGCATACAGATTTACAGGAAAAAATTCTTGCAAGGTAATGGAATCTGCAGGGAAGTACCCCTGATGACACATGTGGAAGAGCATCTGCTCAAAGCATGACATTTATTTATTCATTTATTTACTCATTTATTTCTGGTGGTATAAATTCTCCAATTATCAGTGAATACAAGTGAAAAACTCCGGGAGAGGTTTTGTGCTGCAGTTTATAATTCTATTAACTCATGGTTTGACTCCCACCTTTGAACTGGGTGTTGGTCTCTTCTCCCAGGTACCTAGTGATAGGACAAGAAGAAATGGGCTTAAGTTGCACCAGGGGAGGTTTAGGTTGGATATTAGGAATAATTTCCTTACTGAGAGAGTGGTGAGGCGTTGGAACAGGCTGCCTGGGGAGGTGGTAGAATCACCATCCCTGGAGATTTTCAAAAAACATGTAGATGTGGAGCTTCAGGATATGGTTTAGTGGTCATGGTAGTGTTTAGTAAATGGTTGAACTTGAGGATCTTGAAGGTCATTTCCAACCTTAATGATTCTGTGATTCTATGAGCTGCTTATAATCTCTCAGGCACAGAAGAGAGCCCCCTCTACTCACGATGAAGCAGCTCTTCTCAGTATCTGTTCTCTCCAGACTCAGCAAATTATAAAATCAAATCACGTAACAGAGAGATAAACATGTTCCACTCTTGGAATCATTCTGTTCCTTTGATAGCAGTTGGATCATTGCACATTCATAAATTTTACCTTTCTTGTTTTCTTCATCTCCTTTTTCCTAAGCACAAGCATATAGAAAATAAGCAGCTTGCTTTTCAGAGTCACGATATTTCTGTTGAAGCTTCAGAAGTGTTCAATGATAGCTGTTTATGGTTGAAGTATCAAGGGTTAGAATAATGTTTTACTGGTGAAAGGTTTCCAACTAGGAAAAGGTTTCCAACTAGACCTATTGCAAAGTATTGCAAGTAGTCTGATTGCAAATGGATAGCCTGACTCCATTTCTAGTAACAGTGGTGTGAGGAGTGGTACTGATTACAGGACTGGTATATTTTTCTGAAACACCAAGGAATTGCTGTCTCTCCACAGAGGTTCCTGAGAAAGAATGATCCATGAGAAAAAAATAAACTGGCAGAACTGATCTAGTAAACCAGGTTGGAGCTGCTAATCAGTTTATTTATAATTACTGACTCTGGAACTGAAGCTAGCTTTTCCAGCCCATATATGTTTCATGAATCATCATGAAGAATACTGAAGTGGAAGAAAATCCAGCAGAACAGATTTCTGCATAGTTTTAAAATTTGATCAGTACTATGCCAGTCCTGGGCTCTGCCTGTACCTTGCCACTAGGGTTGGACAGAAGGGCTGTGCCTACACTGACCGGTGTAGTGTCATGCTGCCTGTCAACCATAGTAATTTTTGAGTGCTCCTGTGTACTATGAATCAGAATTTGTCAGATTTCTCTTTGGTTTCAACAGGAGGAGAACCAGTCAGTTAGTGGTTATAATGTGGGCTGTCCATTTTATATATTAAAAAAAAAGTATTTTAAAATATCTCATACTGAGTTTTAGTATCAGTCAAAAGATGATGCTTTCCAGTAGCCTGAGGCATCACTTAAAGCAATTCCGAGATCCTGAGCCAAGTTTGCTTGGTTTCTTAAGAGGCGGTGCTGGGCTCAAGTGGCCAGGAGCTCTCTGCTTTGGATGTGGAGCATCTGCTGTGTCAGAAAGGAAAAGCTTAACAGTGTTATGTCAAGCCTACCCCAGGGATCTTAGAGAAATTTTCCTGGGATGAAGCGAATCTATCCATATTCCTCCTCTCTGGACTATGCTGGAAGGCTCTATCTGCCTCCTCTGCTGAATTCCCTTGAAGTCAGTGTTTTGAGCTTACTGCAGCTTGGTTCCTAGGAGAGCGCTTTTGCTGGCAAAGGAAGCACAGTCTAAAGGGGAACCTAAAAAGCTCCTCAGATGTTTTATTCATATTGAACTTATTTTTCACATTTTGCAAGCACCTCTATCTGCAGCTGAGCTCAGCTGTGTGCTCAGCTCTTCAGAGATTCACATCCAATCTTCTTGTGTAAAAAAAAAAAAAAAAATAAAAAAAAAATAGATGTACAACTGTACTGGGTTGTTTTAAGTCAGTGGAGCTACTGTTCTGCTTAAGAAAATGCAGACACAGTTACTTAGAGGCCAGTGTTGCACTGGCAGATGTACCTCACCTGCTTAATCTACACAATTGTTTTTTTTTCTGTGTTCTGACAGATGGAGAACATTTTACAGTCAACTACTCTGCACTTCTTGATGCTAAAGAAATGTGGGATGGCAAAGTCCTGACACTGCCTGTGAAGCTAACTTTCAGGAGTTCATCCCAGGTATTCCTGTTACAATTTTATTTTGCTCTTCACAGTTTTTGTTAAAAAAAAATACATTTTAAAGGTGATTCTTGTCTGCCTAAGCAGTGAGGCCTACATGTAGTGAAATTAAACTCTTAGGCTCTCTGATCGTTACCATGAATTTATAAATAAAAGACTTATTTTTCATACCTTAGGAACTCCTAGACTTCCCTAAATAGGTGAAGTATGTTTATGCGCTGTCTTGTAGCTTTTCTGTCTTCTGTATTTCTTTCCAGTTTACCTCTGTATCTTGGAAATAAAAATGTGCCGCGTACTTACGTGTGTATTCCTGTAGTCTGTGAGAGATTGAAAGTTTTGCCAAATTTTTATCAGAAAATAATTTCTTTTAACCAAAACTCAAGTTGCAGCAAAGTAAAACCTTCTTGCTCATAAAGAAGATGCTTTTTTAGTATGAGAGTTGTGAAGCTCTGAAACAGATTTTTCAAAGAATCTGAGGAATCTACATCCTTGGTGATTTTTGAGAACTCAATTACACCAGGCTCTGAGACAATGAGTCTAATGCTGGAATTAGCCTGGCTTTGGGGAAGATGCAGGACAAGTGGTTTCTTCCAAAGTAAAATTTTCTCATTCTTAAATATGGCTTGTTATTTTTCCTGTTGTTTTCATAATTGCATGCAGTTAGAACCTGCAGATGTATTTTCCTTTCAACTGTTATATCTCCTTTGTTTTAGAGAAAAAAGAATGTTCAGTGTGCATGAGAGTGGTACGAGGGTGGTTGAGAGCAGGGCTTCAAAAACCAGGGAATTGTAAGGCTAGAGACATAGGTAGTGATTGTGGCTCCTGTTCTGTGCATTTTCAGTCAACTCAGATTTTATAGACACGGAAAAGTGTAATTTTGTGAGTACTGGAATATGCCTCTGGGATGCACACCCCTTCTAATCGCACATAGAGCAGCTGCTTCCATGTCTGCTAATGTTACCCCTAAGTAAACTGATTTTCCTATCAGATTTACTTCAGCTTTAAGCTTAATGAGAAGTGTAGCTTGTTTTCTAAGGAGAGGCATTTCTAGAGACTCTGGGCTGTTTGCCAGTGGATTCTGCTCATTTTTTTTTTTTTAATGCATGTAATATTTTTATATCTCTCTCAGAATAAATCACATCTTGTATCATTGACAGCGTCGTTCACCATAACTGAAGAGGAAAAGACTAAGGTAAATTCTATGATTTGGTATTACGTTGACTCTCCTGCCTAAACTTACGGACAATCTAAACTAAATCCTGGGAGCTAAGGATGTACTTACCTCATGACTCAATTGTTGGCTATTAACCACAGACAGGTTCTATTTTCTCTGATTTTAAGAGAAAGAAAATAGGAGTCAAGATTGGGGGTCTTTGTTGGTTTAAAGCAGCAATATTTAGTATCAAACTCACATTATATTTCTAGCCATGTTTTTTCGTTTGAAGACTTGTTCAGGCACAGAGAACTGTGATGAGGAGTATGCTCACCTCCTCCTGCTCCTAGCCACCATGAGAAAGCTTTTTGCCTTTCTAAAAGGATGAAGTTATCGTCCACTCCTTGAGAAAAGGTTTCTCTACCATGCTGATACACAAATCAGAAAATAGCTGTGTGGGGATCCTGAGAAATAAAACTCCAGTAAGAGAGATAGAATTTACGTTTGCCTTTTGGTTTTTAACTAGTCATCCTTCCAGTATGACTTTCTGTTCTTGGCTTCTGACTTAATATGGTTTCTAAGAGGCCAAATAAGCCTTCAGAATTACGTTGATTGCAGCAAGCAGTGTTAGTCTAGATCATTTTTTATTAGACAACACCCCGCTGCATCCATCAGTTTCATTGTGAGACTCATCCTTTCACCAGACTTGTTTTTCTCCCCCAACCCCTCATTTCCTTGATAGGCTGCTGGGTTGCAAGGAGTCTTTTTTAAGGAACTGTGGCTTGGGTGGCAGGAACACTGTAATTGTTTGTGTTCATGCAGAAGAGAAGTTTGTTTCACCCCTGAACATTTTTGCCATGATTGTATCATGTGAAACCTGAAGTTCATGTGGATGAGGCTTACCTGAAGAGGTCCTGAGGACTACTAGACTGCTCATTCTTTCCATGGGCCTATTCCATGAGTTCCTTTCCACCTTTAAAATCAGTAGGATGTTTGGAGATTGGGCAGAGGCGTCTCTTGTGCCAGTATTCTGTTTTACTGGGAATCGTTTGCCCTCTTACCTTCTGTTGGTTTAACAGATGTTAGTCCAGACTTGGCTTTCTCATAGTTGACTATCAAGTGCCCATTCTGTTAAAATCAAAGCCAAAATTAAACATGGTATAAAACAAAACTACACACGAGCTAGAGAACTCATTGTTCCTGGATAAAGATCTAGAAAGATTTTAAAAGGTTGGCTATTTGTATAGCTAGGAATTATGCTTGGAATTGCCATGAATGTATTTTTGAGGAACTCTTATTCTTAAAAGTGTAAGCCATGCAGCAGCTGATGGGTTAAAAAAGTAGCTTCATAAATGGTTTTCTGTCAAGTTCAGTGTGAATTGATCTGCAGCACTTGGTGATGTCTAAGCTAAGACTGTAAACTACATTGATCTCAGTCTACAGTGCAAATTCCTCCAATCTATTGCTATACTTGAAACTCTTATAGTATGGGGGTTTTCTCCAGCTTGAACTTGATACTGAGCACAACAGGTTCTTGGGGACTATTCCATAGGTAAAATTGGCTCAGCTGCATTTCAACTTAGTAAATTAATGAAAGTAATTAATTAAATTAGTAAAGTAATTAAAATGTATGGTGAAGGTGTGTGGAGAATACAGTCAATTTTGAAAAATAAAGCTTAAAATATGGAACAGATTGTGTTTCACATGCATAATATTTGCCCTTGGGCTGTGGCCAAGCCCAAGGTGTTTCAGAATTAAATCAGTTTATGCAAGGAAGCTTAGCATCAGCTGAAAAAGAGGCCATGTATTGTATTTCATCCATATCTTCAGCTGTCATAAATGCTCTCAATGTCAGATTTTATTTATTAAAAATCATTATTTAAACCTGTTCATGGGTATGATAAGGCCAACACATAGCTGTGACTAAGAGGGTACTAAATTTTGACATTGGGGCCAGAAAAGAGAAGGATTAATTACATAGTCATGGCAGTGCCACGCTAAGTTGGTCCCATCAGCTTGCAAATGTTTTGCTTGCACACTGGGCTGCTGTGATGGTTTTTAAAGTCTTACAAACCCCGTGGATTTTTTCTTCTGTGGCACTGGAAGAAAGTGCTTGGTTGCCTGTGACAAGGTGAATTTTTGGGTTGAGAAAAAATAGGAGTGTTGCTCATCTGAGTGTCCGTGCCAGATGTCTTCTCACAGTGCTCCAGGGGCTGTGAACCGTGTGCCTCTCCCCTCAACCGGCTATGTTTGATGCTGAATGGGAAGCTGTATTGAAAAGGACAAAAGGAAGTTCTGCTATCTAAGCACATTGCGTGGGATGGCTGATAATAATTACTTTTGATCTCATTTTTACCAAGCTTGCTTCCCTCAGCATCTTGCAAATTGATGGGAGTGCAGCAGTTTCTTAAAGAAATTGGAGCCTGTAATTCCTCTTCCCACTGTTGGGATGGCTTAAGGAGCTAGTTTAGGATGTGAGTTTGAGGCTCACCAGTGTGTCAGTGGTTTGAAGGTCGGCCTGTGATGCCAGCACTGGTCCTACTCTGTGGCTTGCGCAGGGCCTCTGGTTCATCTGCACCATCCACTGTGATGCTTTCTAGTGCCTGCTGTGTCCTCCTGCTTGGATTTACAGCCCCCTAATGACATGAATTGTCCTTCCAGAACCCATTCTCTTTATGTATGAAAGTACAGATGATTGATTCCCTGTCCATTTTTCTCCATTAGAATTTAACCTCTGACAGAACTGCCTGCCCTGATGCAGACTGATTGTCCACCATGGGTCTTGCATTTTACTTCTCAAAGTGCAGGATCATTCCCTAACCAGTGATTTTTCTCCATCAAAACTTAGTTTCATTTCAGCCTCACTGAACCCAAAGCTTCACCAAATTCCTGCTTTCCTCAAAAGCCTGAAGAGATCCCTGAATTTCACAGAGTGCTTGGAAATTAGACAAATATGAGTGAAGTCAGACAAGATGATGAAGTGCTTCCAAAGCAGCATTTTTTTCCCTTTTATCTACAGCATCTTCTATTCCTTGAAGGTGGTGGGACTTCAGGCAGAGCCTTGGTGTCGCAGAGCTCAAGGAGAGCCTTTCTGTGGTTCCCTCCTGGCTACCTGGTGCAGCTAGAGGAGCTGGGGACACAGACTGACTTAAGAGAAATTGCATTTTTTCTAAGCTGCGCATAGATGTTTCTTGGCTCAGTCACTGTTCAAGGGGTATGAGCTAAACCCTTTTGACCTGTGAAGGGAGTAAACACTCAGTTTCGGAAGGGACTTCCTTAATATTTACATAATTGTCTTTCAAATAAATTTGAAGATGAAGACACTTTGATGCAAAGTCTTGCAGCTTTAACTGAGCTCATGGCAAGGAACTGTGAGACAGTGCAGAGTCAGAGAAGAGAGCTGGTCCTGACACTGATGTAGATATGCTGGATGTTCATAGTGGTTGGCTGTGGTACAGGGGAGCATAGTGGGAGCAATTGTCCAAAGTAGTAGGAAGCTACATCAAGAAAAAACCATACAGGCAATATGTTGGTAAGTACATGTGGATCTGGGAAACCAAAGTATTGCTCCTCTTCTTTTCTTCCTTGTGTCCATTTAGCACTTAACGATATTGAAAGGTATTAAAAGGAATTCAGCACATGGCTGACTTACATAAATAGTCACAAAACATTTTTAGTGTACCTCAAAGTGCTTCAAGGGTTTCATTATTTTAGACTAAGCACATTAGAAAAAAAAAAACAATCAAAAAAACCCAAACTGAGCACAGCTCTGTCAGTTAAGGGCAGTCGTTGATTCTACATGTACAATACTGTGAAATAAACCTTGAATCTTCTTGGAACTGTGCAAGTGCCAAAGAGTAGCCTGTATTAATATCTTGATCGTCTCCTTGATAGTGACATCATTGCCTAATTCGACTGAGATCCCGTTGGAATCAATGAGCGCAGAGCATCTCCAGCAGCTTTGAGGAGCTAAACCTGTGAAACAACAAAGCCTGACATGAAGCAGTTCCTTTCAGTTAAATATGACAGATTTACACTGTACAAAAACATATTAGAGAGAGAAAAACTAGGCTGTAAAATGGTAAAATTGAGCTGTTAAATTGGAATAAATCCTGTTCAAGTTGTGGACCGCGTTTTATTATCTCCTCCTATGCAGAATTACAGTTGACTCCGTGGAATGCTCTCAGATTTCTGTTCCAAGAGATGACTAAGCCCAGTTTGCAAGCAGCATGTTAATTATTTGCACTTTCTAGCCCCAGCAAAGCAATTGGTTTGTAGTGAAACTTCATACTAATAACCGTGCTGTGTTTGGGTTTGTTTTTTTTATCCAAAGAACTAAACAAACTCTGAATTAACTTTTGCTACGTGGAGCATGAAGTCAAAATTAATTTTTAATGCAATTCAATTTAAAGATTAAATTAAGAGCTAAAGTGAAAGGCATACAAAGCTGTTCGCTGGCTCACTGTTCCAGTGCTCCTGCACTGTGTTCTGCTCCTGCAGAAACTGCAAAGGTGCACACAAATTGGGTGATTTTGTCAGCTGTCAGTTACATATTTATTCTGAACTCATATTGGTGCTTTTTCCATATGTTTCCCTCAGTTTTATTGAATTGAGAATGGCTGTTAATTGAAGGTAGCCGACATTAGACTGATTTTTCAAAGCCTCTGGGCAACGTCAAAATTGAACCATTTAAATATAATTTACTGTGTTGCTTACAGTTATAATCTTTGAGTCTGATCTTTATATATATTGAAAATGTAGTTTTACTAACACGGTCTTTTCATTTCAGATTTTGTACAGCCATGCCATCCATGCTTCAGGGTTCTTCATTGCTTTTTTTGTTTCCCTTTTATTGACATCTGCAGTTTTCTTCATTGTTTACCGAACCCAAATATTAAAATGGAGCTTCCATGGCAAAAACCAGGCGAGTCATGCTGGAATGGTACTTTTATATAAATTTTTTCAATGATTATATCTGATGTTATAACTTGCTAACTAATACACATTATCTAAAGAGTTTTTGAAGATAAATTGAAAGCTACCAAGCGATGGGTTGGATTTCTGGGTAATATGATCTCTACAACCTCTAATCTTGAGCACAGTCAGATATAGAGAGGAATATAAGAATGAAAATCTGATCAAAAGAACTGCTGTCAGCACCTGGATGTTAGCTTCAGATTGGAGGAAAATTCCCCTTTGACTATTAATGTCTTTTTGTATTCCTCCTTTCCTCCTTTTCTTGTCATTGCTCACGATGAGAGGCAGGATGTCTGAGAGTTAGAAGCAGTTGCTCAGGGAGTAGACTACGCACCTTAATCATGGCAGGCTCGAGTCCAGATTGCATTTCTGATTATCAGGAATAGGGTTTTGAATTTAAGTTTCTTAGTTCCTTGGATGTGCCTTAATCTCTCAAGTGATTAAGTGTAACAGTGGGGTTTGGAGATGAGTGTTTCCAGTGTTCTGTATTCAAGCTGTGCCAGTTTGGAGGAAGTATTTCAGTGCATAGTAGGATGGAGAGAGAAAGTAGTCTGATAAATATTCATCAAATTGGCCCAAGTTCCAGCCCTTTGGTTCTATTAATTATTTATGTATTTATTTAAAATGAAGCAATTTCACTCAAAAGGACCTAGGGACTTCAATCAGAATATTACAGTGATTGGAGCAGTCCTTTAAGAGAGGTGCGCTCAAAGGTTTGAATACCTCTGGTGGTGCTGGATCTCCCATCCTTCTGGACTGGCCAGAGGAGCTCAAAAATCACTTTCAACCATGTTTTCTGCGGTTGAAAATTACCCTGTCAGTATTATTTCTTATAGGTCTGAAAAAAAGAATCCTTTTAAATGAAAAGAGTGTGGCTTGTTTCTTTTTACAGATAAAGGTGTGATAATGAAATCATAAAAAAAAAGGGCCAGTTTCATCCTAGCATCAGATATTTATAGTGGGGTTTTTGTGTAGGAGTTTTATTAGCCCTCAGTCTCAAGGGAGTCTCACTGAACTGTGAAGGTAACGTCGTAGAAAGCTGGCTAAGTCAGTGTAGAGTCTCCTGACTTCTCCATTCATTTCTTCATTTTTATTCCATCAGTTATATACAAAAGGTTCAGCCTGAAACAAAAGTAGTATATTTGATTCCAGATACATAATGGGTAGTGAATGCTCAGTGTAAATTTTTTATTTTTTTTTTGCCTGAAGCTTACTTCCTTTTTGGGTTATTTGTTGTTTGCTTTGTTGTTTTTTTTTAGGAGATACAGCATGAACTAAGCCAAAATCACCAGCTGGATCATTCTCCATTTAATTCAGGTGCTCTCTTTAGTGAAGATATAATTATGAATGACCAAATCATCGATATTCTGTCCTTTGAAAAATCTGGGAACATGCTTCAGGCTTTAGAAGAGTAAGAACTCACTGCTCTTACATCATGTCTGTTACGTTTGTCATCCGCTAAACGTTTGAATATGTTTTGGGTACCTGCCTTTCAGTTTGTTTTTTTTCATAGTGTCTGTTGATGCACTACCTTAGGATTTTGAACTGCATTAAATAGCAATCCTTGGGAACTGAAAATTGTTATATTGCTTCACCTATAGAAGTCACAGCTGCTTCTGCGCAGTAGGCATGCAAGTTTTCCAATCCAAATGAACATGTAGTTTTTGCCTCTCTGTAGTTCACTAAGTAAAGGCAAACTTTTCTGTGTACAAGAAAATGTTAAAAGGGTGTATTCATCTACTGCAGAACACATTGTGCTTTAAAAAGGATGGGTTTTGTGCTAGAAAAGAGAGCCCCTGTTCGGTACCAGCAGTGTTCTTTAGCAGCATGTTTTGGAAACACCTAGCTTAGAGTCTGAGAAGTGACAGTTCATGGTGCTGCCATGAAGGTACCACGTAGCTGCACTCAGAGGGACCAACGGGTAGAGCTGAGAAGCTCTCCTGATGTTTTGAAACGCCAGTCAGGGCTGTTTGACCTGTTAAAGGTGATCTCTTCTGCAGTGGAATTTGATAAAAAGCTCTGATGTGAGGACAGAGAGGAGTTTATTCGGTCTTTGCATTAGCTCATGGCAAATCAGGTTACAGGCAGTATTATGCAACTATAAAATTTGTAAAAGCTGAAAAGGAAGAGTTATGGGACCATGGAAGTGATTTTCTTTCCTAAAGGATAACTGCCAGCATTATTATTTCCTACACTTCCTTGATAATTGGGATACTTGTCTCTGTAATTGCATATTGGTCTTTGATTTTATCACTATATGGAAGTCTTATACTGAAAACCATTATGTGAATATTACAGAATCACAGAATGTCTTTTGGTTGGAAGAGACCTTCAAGATAATCTCGTCCAACCTTCGACCAAACCCTGCAAGCTCACCACTAAACCATGTCCCTAAGCACCAGGTCCACACACCATTTAAATACCTCCAGGGATGGTGACTCCACCACTGCCCTGGACAAACTAGTCCAATGTTTAATGACCCTTTCAGGAAAAAATGTTTCCTAAGGTCTGGTCTAAACCTCTCCTGGTGCAGGAGTAGTGCATCCATTCCCTCTGGTCCTGTCACACACCACCAGGGAGAAGAGGCTGTCCCCTCCTCTCTCCAACCCCCTTTCAGGTAGTTGTAGAGAGCAGCAAGGTCTCCCCTCAGCCTCCTCGTCTCCAAACTGAGCAACCCCAGCTCCCTCAGCCGCTCCTCGTAGGACTTTGTCTCCAGACCCTTCAGTAGCCTCGTTTCCCTTCTCTGGACATGCTCCAGCACTTCTGTGTCCTTCTGATAGTGAGGGGCCCAGAACTGAATGCAATATTCAAGGTGTGGCCTCACCAGTGCCGAGTACAGGGGGACAATCAGCTCCCTCTTCCTGCTGGCCACAGTGTTTCTAATCCAAGCCGTGATGCCATTGGCCGCCTTGGCCACCTGGGCACACTGCTGGCTCAGATTTAGTCGACTGTCGATCAGCACCCCCAGATCATTTTCCAACTTGCAGGTTTCCAACCTCACATCCCCAAGTCTGTAGTTTACAATATTATGTTAAGAAGAACAGGATCAAACTTTTTTGTTTAACTCACTTTAGTATTGCTTTATTTCAAGGGTAGTGAATTCCTAGCTAGTTCGAAGAAAAAATTAAAAAGTGCTGGACAATTTTCAGATACGATGTGGTTTAGAAAGGTAAATATTCTCGCAAACCTTTGAATAGGATTATTTATATAACTGGATTATTCTTAAACCCATAAAATAGGATTCATTTCTTAGTTTGAGTATGTATCCAGGGACTAAAGTTTTTTCGTATTCTTACACAGTTCACACAAATGTCTCTCTTGCTTCTGTTTCTTTCCTCACAGTTTCTATTTTCTCTGTCTCTAAAGAGGTAGAGCATTGCAGGGAAATAAATAGATACCTGTTAACAAACAGTCACAAACCTTCTTACCTTTCTGAGTTACCTTTCCTGTGTTGCAGGATGGGGATGGTAGATGGACCAGAGAGGCAGCCAGAGTTACAGTGGTTCCTACTATGAAAGGTGATTGAAAGAGTGATGGACGTTACTGGGCAGGGCTCAAATCAGCCTCTGCCTGTTAGTCATGGGTGCTCCCAAATCCCTATTTAGATTATCCCAGTTCTTCTCATTTCTTGTATTCTTAAACTGGATCTTCTGATTCATTTAGGAGGTGACACAGAGATGCACTTACTGTATTTTTTTCTATCCTTTCCCTCTTTTTTTGGCACTCATTGAATAGGTGTATTCAATTCTTATAGGCTTGTTCCTCTCCTCTGTTACTGGTGGTGAAGTTTATCTGACTGTCTGAGGATCTCTGCAGTGTGAACTTAAATACCAAGTTGCCCAGAGTTCACTTTCTCACTCAGAGGTGAAGAACACCTAAAGAGCATGATTATTCTCATTCTAAAGTAGACTCAAAAGATGAGTCATATGGCTGCTGTTGATTCCTTATGCATTCTCCAGTCTGGGGCAAAGCAGTCCTGTAATTTCTGAACTATATTCCTTAAAGGTCTCATTTTAGTCTTGTACTTCATGAGCAATTGGAATCAGCTGAAAACCTGGATAATGTACAACGACAAAGATAGAATACTGTAGCATTGCCTTAGGAGCTTCTATGACAGCCATCTAGGCTAAACCAGAATGGAGTAATGCTGCTTTTTGCTGAATTACCTGCTTTAAGGTTAGTAATTTGCAAAATGTAATGGGAAAATGAAAGATGGTGCATTTGTAATTTATTAATGGATAATTGCAGTCAATTGGAATGGAATCTGTGCTTGAATGAAAAGTTGTAGTTTTGCTAATTGTGGTCACAGTCACATTTTCAACAATATTGCATTTTGGTTTATTACTTTTAGTGTCACCCAATAGAATAGTTGAGTTTTCTGTAAGGAACTGAGGAATTAGGTTTTGCATTGTCTTACAGGAGTGGCAGTATACAGAGGAGGAGAACTGGGTTTGTACTTCACAATTTTTTTCTTGTCTTATATACACCAGTACGAATTTCAGCATCATAATCCTGTTTTTTATTATTTGAGGAGGCAAAAGTATAGGGGCTTTTGTTAGAGAACTTCTGATACTTCAGATATTGTCAACCAACCAACATCATCTTGCTTGTATTTGCTGGCTTGGTAATTCTTTCTGCATCTATTGGTGCAGCTGTGTGTCATTTTCTCTGCACGGCGTACGTATAAGTTTGCCAATGTAATTGATATAATCTTTTTAAATTGCACTGTGAAATGTGTAAACATGGTTGGAATCATTCTGATGCTTTGTTCTTTTGTCCAGGCACAAATGAGAAAATTACTTTTCTGAGTAAGAGCCACGGGATTTATTTTTTTTTTTGTTCTCTTTAGGATGTAGTGCTATGTTAATAGTTAATGTCTTCTATGAAGTGACAGTGCCAAGTTGTTCAGCAAACACATTAGGAGCATGTGTTCAATATTTATGGACAGGGAAATCTTTTGGAGTGTAGACAGTCTGCAGTGTCAGGAGGATTGGCTGAAGAACAAAACATACTTTTAATATTTCATAAGGAAGCTTCTTAGTCACTCATTTTGTGAGTTTTGTCTTAATAAGTCATATCCGTGGTGTACATTATGCAGCAAAGTAGCTTGGCTTTTATTCTCAGTAGGTTCCTTGCTGTGTACATTTCTCAATACCGGCCTGTTGGCAGTGAATGGTAATGAGGAGAAGCTATATGATTTGAATATTTAACATGTACACTAGAAGATCATGTTCAAAAATGTTGGAGGGTCTTCTGGATGTGTAGAAACGAATATGAAGAGAGCTGAGCATTTTGGCTTTGTGTGCAGTATGATGACATCTGACCATGCTGCTAGTCTTGGAAGATACAGATACGTTAAAGGCAACTTAATTTCTTTAACTGGCTTTCTACTACTACAACTTTTCATCTTCTTTTTATACAGTTATGCTTCCTTGAGTTTGGCAAAGCTCTAGCTGAATTTGATCCTGCTTACAGATACACAATACACGCTGCCAATTATTTTGGGAGATCACTAAGCAATATGTATGCATTGCAGCTGATTGTTTTCTGATGGTAGAGGGTATGGAGGCCAATGTAGTAGAGAACAGGATCACACTGTCTTCAGAGCCTTGACAGAAAAGTCAAAAACAATTTACTACTGTATTAGAATGGCACTTTTTCTTTCTAAATGTAAATTTCTTGCTGTACAGCTCATTTAATTTGCTCAGAAGAAGATGTGTTTGTTTTGGGTTTTTTTTAACCTGGAATTCAAATGAAAAGTAAAAGATCACATTTTCATAGCAACTATACACAAATATTCCTACCTAGAAAATGGTGAGAAATAAGTTACATTGTTAGTACAACAACAACAAAAAAAAGAGGTGCTAAATTTCTGTATCTCATAACATTTAGAACGTGTAATTGAAATTTGAGATTTTTTTGAAGGGAGAACATATTCATTGCTCTGGTTTTGTGCAGTGTGTACAATGCAGGAATACTACAATAAATAGTAATCCCATTGAATGGACCCCAAACCCTGCATTTGTAGTTCTGTGTTATGAGTGCTGTTAGAAACTTGACAACTGTGTAAACTATTTATTTTTTTTGTCAGAAACTGAAACACTTAATAGTTTAAAGAACTCCATAAGACAGGGGAACTAAAGAAAACAAGTCATTTGAAGTTAATGAATACATGTCTCTTTTCATCTCAAAAATGGCACTTTGATGTTGGCTAACTATGAAGAAATCATGTTCAGAATTATGTGGGTCATTTCTGCTGTCTACCCAGAACAGTCTCATCCAAAAGAATAGTCTACTTTTGAGAGTAGTTCTGTTAGTGATGCTTTATTCCATACCATTTTGAAATAAGATTGATATCTCCTACTGTTTTCTGTCATCTAGATACTTACCCTGTCTGAGTAGATCAGAAGAATCTGAGTAGATCACAGCAAAGTAGGAAGCTCCTCAGGCGTTAAAGCATAATACTCATTTATGCTTCTGTTAGTATCCAGGCTGAAGTTGATGCTTTTAAAATCAGTGGTAAAATATGTGATGACTTCACTGGAAACGGGACTGGAGTCATATTATGCTCTTTTATGTAGTAGTTTTTCAGTGAAATAGTGTTGGGTGAGCTCTGTTGCAACAACTGTATTGGATTGAGCTGTATTTTTTAAATTTGTTTTGCTGAAGATCACTGACATACCAATTTTCACACTTTCTGCAATCAAAGCAGAGATTCTTAGTCTCTTAAATACAAGATTTTTCAGATGTTTTTTTGAAAAGATTAAGAACCGAAATACCTTTATTCTCTTTATATTGCTGTGGAGAGTGAAGGGAATTTGATAGTGAAACTGCTGCCAGATCTAGCGCGTAAAGTTTTGACATGTTTTCATTCCTCATTTTTTTTTCTGAGGAACAGCTGGTCTCTCAGCTCAATTTATCATCTTTTTAAACTTTGGGGGATTTAAAAAAAATTTTGGCTATATATCATGAGAATCCTAACTTTGGTTTTGTCAGCATTTTGGCTTTTTCTGGAAAGCTAAACTTAAACCTATGACTCATCCATGTGAAAGCATCCTTAGATAATCATCACATACCTTTCTTATTTACTGACAAGATACCTTGTATTCTCTATAAGCTCACATTTTGGATGTGCTGAGGTTAGGTTTAGCTTTTTAACAGTGGACAGAGACCAGGAGAAAGCACCGTGTCCCACTCCAACATGAGATGGCTGAAGGATTTAAGTAGTCAGTCAGTAGCTGTTGGTGGCCATTCACACCTCCTGCCCTTACCTCTGCTTCTACTTCAGCACAGTTTTGGTCTGCTGCAAAGATTTGCACCTCATTGTGCTGCAGTCTACATAAATCCGTGCTCTGAAGTGTTTGTAATTTCTGTTGTGACTGGACCCAGCAGGGAGAGTGTGGGAAGCTGAGGAGGGAAAAAAGGAGGGAGAGGCTGAAGGGAGGAAACTATGGCACTGCACTGCACACTGGGTCTGCATTCACACTGCAATTAAAAGCGGGAAGAAAACCAAATCAAAACAAAAACAACAACAAAAAACAAAACAAAACAAAAAACCAAGCAAACCAAATAACAAAACCAGACCAAGTCAGAAAACCAAGCACAGCCCAACATATTGATGTTTTGTTACTAACCCCTCAATAAATGGGTGTTTTAGGACACAAACCACTTTTCTGCACTTGAAGACCTTTGATGCCTGTTATACTGGAATTGGCTTTTTTTGCTTGCTGTTGCTAAAAGCAGCACTGGCACATTCTGTGTCATGTCTTGGCTGTATGATTTTCTCTGGCTGACCCTCTCTCCATCTTCTCTGAAGTGCAACAAGACAACACAGACCATGACATTTCTTTTTTGTTCTCATTTTCCCTTCCTCAGTGCAGCTGACTCATTGGCATTGTGCCAATGAGACATTTCTTTTTTGTTCACCTTTTCCCTTCCTCAGTGCAGCTGACTCATTGGCATTGTGCCTGTGGGTGCAGGAGACGTCCTGCTCTGGCTTGGGCAGTAGCAGTGGGTACCACTGGGCTGGGGGCAGTTGTACGTCCATCTGTCCATCCCTGGCTGCATTCCCCTCTCTAGCAGGAATTGATGCAGCTGCTGTGCTGTGATGCTCCAGGTCATGGCGGCAGTGGGACATCTGGGATGATGGAGACACAAACCATCCAGCCGTACTTTTCAGTAACGGTGTGTATCGTGAAGGAATGCTTCTGCAGAAACCTCTACCACAGGGTTCCAGTTCCCTCTGGAACAGCTACCATTTGCAGCTGAGAGATGAGTCTCTGAATATGATGGGGTTTTTTGTTTTGGTGAGAAAATGTCGCTAAAGGGGAGTTTGCTTGATGTTTCTCTCCCCTTTAAATTTCAGAAAGTTGTGTCACTGTAGTTTCTTATCTTTATGAACTCTGAATTAATTTTAAAACTGTGTCAGAAAGCCATTAGTTCATTTTAAGACTGTTACATTCAGCTACTATTATAATCTCCTATTTGAAAATTCCCTCTGTGGGAATAATAAGACTTAACGACACAATTATTTTGTAGTTAATGAGAGGTTTCCTTTTTTGGGTATGGCACGGTTTTTTAAAATGAAACGTACTTTTTTTTTTGACACTAGCTGTTCTTTTATTAGGTCTGTGGAAGACATCAGATGCTCAGGGACACTCTTTGCTTCTCTGTGTTTGGCGTCTGGGATTCTCCCCTCCCAGATCTTCTTTAAATCCTCTTCCTCTTCAAGTGAGTGAAAAATCTTTACACTTGCTGTTTTCAGCTTCATTTTCGATATTTCTGTTCACCTTTCCTCCCCCCCCCACTTTTGTACCACCTGCCTTCTATACTGCCCTCATCCTTTCTCTGTGCGCTTTGTCCAACAGAAGCTTTGATCTTTTTCATCAATAGTCTGCTGTCTGCTACCTGTACTTCATTGGCTTTCATGTTTCCATTATGTTGAATATGCTCAGGAAGAGATGTGAGACCTTTTAAACATGAATTGATTTAACAAGCAGAGTGCACAGCATTTAACACAACTTATTAAATCTACCTCAGTTTGAGGAGGCACAGAATGTCAGGTCAGGTGTTTGAGGGTTTTTCCTAGGTGTCACAAAACATTACACCTTTAAACTGGGTGATTGTAAGCATTGCTCTTGTGATGGACTTGTGTCTGAAAACATTTGATTTATTATATGTACAAGATTCCTGTTTTGTAGCGTTGGCATCTACGACTCCCAAGACTGTGTTGATGCAGCTTGTTAAGGCTGCCCTCAAGCCTCATTTGGAGTCAGAGCTTGAAACGGGGCTTCTGGTGCATATCATGAACTTGTCTCATTCCTCCTGGGTGCTGTGTGGAGGAGGCAGATCAGAAGTAGACTGCATCAAGTAGAAGGTAGATTTGAAATTTTTACTGAAAAAAGGTAATGGCTGGCTACTGTCTTCTGTGATATAACCTGGGAGAGGTGTGACTTTTAATTACTTTTTCTCCATACTGTTACCCTTGGATTGATGGAACAGTTCATGTGCTTCTGCCTCATTGTCTTCTTCGCAGATGTGCTGTTAGAGAGATGGAGAGTGAGTTGCAGATTAAATACATCTGAGATCTTAACAGCCTTATCACTCAATTGCTGACACGTGAGGGTCAAGTGAACTACACCTATTACGCCTCCTGCGTTTGGCATCGTGATCTTGAGGAGTGGAGTTAATTTGGTGTCAGAGTTCTCTTTGTGGGTGAGGAGGAGCACGAGAATCTTGCTCAAAATGAAGCCAGGTCTCACCTGTAGTGACTTGGAGTAAATAGAAAGAAATGCTGTGGGAAGACTGAGGGAAAGATAACGATAGGAAACGTGATTGTGTCTGGGTTTTGCTTTCATTCTTGGGATCACTGCTGAAGACAACTGGAAAAGTAACAAGTAGGGAGATGGGTTTCAAAGCATGCTGAAAAAAATCCTGCTTTAGTGGTAGGAAGTAAATGTTGTGTTATGAGCCGTGTATCAATGTTGTGGAGCTGTGAAGTGTTGCCTTCTAGGGGGAGAGATGAGGAATTCAGCCTTTCACACTGCAGTAAGAAAGGGTTAGTAGGTGCTGTGACCACCATCTATTGGTGCATGCATGAAGAACAGAAAAATAATGACTAAGGAGCATGTTACTCCAGCAAACAAAGGGAGTTGAAAGTTGAAACGAGTCAAATGCAGGCGGAGGATAAGGTGACTATTTTTATGTCTTAAAGGAGTTATCCAGTGGAACAATTAATTGAAGTGTTGTTTAGTTTTCTGTTAGAGGGTGCTTGAAAATCAAGATGAGGTGTTTGTCACAGAAGGCAGATACGCTTCAGTTAAATCAGAGCTACTGGGCTTGAAGCAGGAATTAAAATGGAAAAATCAGATGGCTTGGATTCTGCAGGCTAGTAATAAATTGGTGAATCTATGAAGGGGAGATTCCTACCACTGCCTGACAGCCATTAGGGAAATGTTATAGGGTGTAAAACTCGCATTTTCTTTATCCTTCTTTTTATTTAAGTGTATTTACACAAAACTGAAACACTTTAAAAAAAAAAAGTTACTTGTCATAAATAAACAGGTTAGTACTAGCTATACTGTGTCAACTGAAGTTCTAGGACTTCTGTAAATAGGAAGACAGAAAATACACATCTACACCACCCATTTGAAGTGCTTGTTGTGTTGCTTCAGCATCCTGTTCCCTTTATCATGACCTGTCCTCTGTGTCTGTCCCATTATCCTGGAATGAGAAGGACTCTCCCCAAGCCGTGGGAGCAGGTCAGGGTCTCAGGGGACGTAGCTGAACGCAACCCAAGGAGGCTGCACTGAGAACCTGGGTCGTTGTCTCGGGGACATTGTGGGAAATGTTAGCTGTTCCAGGATGTTCGTGTTACTGTGAGGAATGTTTGAGACTCACAGGGATCTGACTCATACTGCAGTGATTCCTGCTTCTGTAGGGGAGGAAGAGGTGGGAGATGGGGGAGATTTTACAGTTGCGACCAGTCAGCCCTGGAGCAGATCACCGAGGTGAGTATGGGCACTGCAAGTGCATTTCTGAGGTTTTGAGAGACTGCAGGAGAAAAATCTCTCTGCCTGTTTGTGATGGATTATTTCCTCTTGAAGTATTTAGGAGACATTAGTTTAAGTATTTGAGTCATTGTAAGAAAAAAAAAACTTCATTCCCTCCCATTGATTTCTAAATGGGGAAAAAATCCATCTCTGAGTTCAACAGAGGGGCAGTGGTAATAACTAAATCAGTGATATATTAAACTATATTTGCTTACATAAGGAAAGGAAAATTTGTTTGACAAAAAGGTGAAGTATTTATAGATTTGCATGCTTTGATATATGCCATTCTGGATGTCGTACCATTCTAATACCTGGCAAATCTTGTCAAGACCTTTGCTATGAATTTGAAATTTATTCTCAGTTTTGACTATGGAACAAATCAAAGCAATAATGTAGCTTAACTGTAAAAAAGAATAGATTCAAGCTCTTAAAGGTGTGTTTTGTAGGTGGCAGAGGAATTCCTGTATACCTGATCCATACAGCTGTAGCCAGTGCTGTGTGTTCACACAAATTGACACAGAGGGGCAAAACCCACCTAATTCTCCAATCCTGAATTGAGTGCAGAATACACAAGGCTATAGAATTTACAGTAGTTATGTACAGTATAAAATTGGAGCAACTATCATTCCAATTGAATCAACTCTAAAGATAAATGAGAGTGTATTCATATGCAAAATGAAATTTATTACATTTTGTAAAATGACTTGTATTTCCCTCTGGTTTTAATCTCTTTTCTAGAACTCAATGTTCATGAAAGACAGAGATCAGCTATTAGAATTAATTTGTATCGGCACATCACCAACGCACTTTCCCCCTTTCCCTTCAGAGAAAGGAATATACCAGTGCAGAACATGAAGCAGTGATGTATTATCATTCCTGGGTCAGTGAGTTTACAACTATTTTACAAAGTCAGTGAAATTTATAGTCTATTCATGTACTCACTTCATCTGCTTCCCAACAGAGTTTTGGGGTTTTTTTTGTGGGAGGTTTCTGTTTGCTTTGAAACCGAGGGAATGTTTTGAGCTCTAAAGAAAAATGTATCCTTTTTCTGTCTAAAATGGAAATGTAAGAATGGACGTACTTCACTAAAGTTGCTGTGGTAAAAGTTGGCTCACCTTGATTTTTTTTTTTAATGAAAGATTCCTGTCATGGTTGTTAAACTCGTACTCTGTGATATCCCTGCACTTCTCTGACTGCCATTCAGTTACCCAATATTGAATGAATCCAGATATCTATGTTTCCTGTTAGAAATTTCCTGTAATCTGTGATTTCAAACACTCCTGATTGCCTTTCTGCAGCTTGGAGGTTGCCAGCCTGACGCGGGCAGATGCTGATCTGGAGGCGTATCGGCTGCAGATATGTAAAGAAGTGATTGCTATGATGATGAAGAACATGGTTTTAAGTCATAGCCTCTTTCCTCATGTGGAGAAGAGGATGAGTTCAGTTTTCAAAAAGCAGTTTCTTGCAATGGAGAAGGAGATTCAGGAGGAGTATGAAAGGAAGATGGTGGCTTTAACAGCTGAATGTAATCTGGAAACTAGAAAGAAAATGGAGGCTCAACACCAAAAAGCGAGAAGTGCAAATGAAGATGCTGAAGAATTAATGAAGAAAATGAATGAAAAGGTAAATCTGGTATAAAATCAAGATATTTTACATGATACATGATTTTTATATAGGTGGTTTCTCTTTTAGACTAGAATGATGCAGTTGTCCTCTCTGGAGTCCTCAGCACAAAAAAGACTTGGACCTTTTGGAGTAGGGCCAGAGAAATGCCACAAAAATGATCAAAGGAATGGAGCACCTTTCCTGTAAAGAAAAGTTGAGAGAGTTGGGGTTGTTCAGCATGGAGATAGCTCCAGGAAAACATTATTTCAGCTTTTCAGTACTTAAAGGGGGCTTATAAAAGAGATGAGGACAAACTTCTAAGTAGGGCCTGTTGTGATAGGGCAGGGGTAATAGGTTTAAACTAGAAGAGGGTAGATTTAGACTCGATATATGGATAAAATTTTTTACAGTGTGTGTGGTGAAACAGCACAACAGGTAGCCCAGAGAGGTGGTAGAAGCCCCATCCCTGGAAACATTGAAGGTCAGGTTTGATGGGGCTCTGAGCAACCTGGTCTAGTTAAATATGTCCCTGCTCCCTGCAGAGAGATTGGACTAGATGTCCTTTAAAGGTCCCTTCCAACCCAAACCATTCTATTGTTCTATATTTTTAAGAAAAAAGCTGTACAATTGAAACATATTCAAAAATTCAAATGTCATAATTAGGGCAGTTGTTACCAAGAAATTCTGTTTTACTTCACCAGAAAATGAATTTATCTCAAGAGAATCTGTGACATCTGAAAACAAAAGGTGGCCGTTACCCCGATTTATTAATTTATTTGTTTAATAGTCAAACTCTTGCAAAGGGATGTGTTTTTATTTGCTATATTTTACGCAGCCATTCCTAAGAACTCGTCAGACACAGTGTAAAGTATTTTGCACACTCAGAGCAGGACAAACTCTCTGTATCATAAACCTCACAATCTAGGTAAAAGGCTTCTGATGTTTATATTCTTATTTTGAACAAAATGAGAACATAAGCAAAACCAAAGGCTGATTTGCTTTGAACTGAGTGAAGGCGATCAGAACAATCTATGTTTTAGGCAGAGCTGGGAGTGGGCTTCTCTTGAAATAGCCTCTGGGGAATGGTGAGATAAATGATTTAAGGCAGAGTATGCTTCTTTAGGATCTAGAGTCTCCCGTTAAGTCAAAGCTTAGGGCTTATGTGTGTCACTCATTCAAAGATTTCTGTCCAACTGGGTAAGTATCATTACCCAGATTTTCATAGATAGTCACTAGCTGGAAATAGAGCCCAGGTCACCAGTCCAACATCCCATGTGCATAATTATTCTCTAGTCTTCCATGCTTTTTTTCAAGTATATTGAGTATTGACAATAAAACTGATGTTCGCTTCCATACATCCACCCCACCCTTTTTTTTTTTTTTTTTTTTTCCCCTTCCTTCATGTATCTGGAGAGGATTTGGTTTCATTTTGAATATTTTGCCCAAGTGAGCATTTCATGCTTATCTAACACTACACTCTTAATAAGAGAATGACTTGGGTGCAGTGAATTTTGCAGTTTGTTACTTAGCATTGGGGCTTTCTTCTGGAGCACAAATGGATACATGGGTATTGAATGTGATGCTGCTAAGTTTCCAGCAGTCTGTTACAGTTTGATTATAGAGACAAAAGAATTTCTGTTAGGAGTAGTCCTTTAGACTAGTATGGTCCCTTACACATGCTTGTGCATGTTCTCTTTGTAGACATAACAGAAGGCGAAAAACTTAAGTATTGTTTGGTGGTTGTTTTAAAAAAAAAAAAAAAACAAACAAAAAAAACCCAAAAACCCTGTTGTGTGGAGAAGGTTGATGGGACAAGGCTATTGAGCCAGCTGGATTTCTTTGATACTTCCAGGTGAATTTTAAATTGTGCCTCTAGGGAGTTTTCAGATATCTAGGATATGAACATCCTGAACTGGAGGTGCCAAAAAGTCCAAGGAGACAACAAGGATGGGATACTTGTGGACATCTTTTAAAGAGCGGGGTGAATTGTACCCTGAAGAAATCTTTTTCCCTTCTCTTAGTTATGGAAGGAGCCAAGACTAGATGTCTATCACTTAAAAAGACCTCTCTGAGATAAATCCTACTTTTGCAAAGAGAGGCCTGACTGTAACTCAGTATGTGAACTCTCACTAAATGTGTTCTCAGCAAAGTGTCTTTGCACAAAATACATTGGTATTAGTTCAGTCTGGTTTATATTGGAGATGCTGAATGACAGGAATCAAAGACTTAAGCGAGTCTAATACTTGTCCTGATCCATTCATCACATACTAACATCTTGCTGTTCACTTCCCTGCCTATGAAAAGACCTAGGTTTGTACTTGTCATGGAACCTGGGGCAAAAGGATGTGCTGGAGTGCTGGGAATGGCCCACACTTGTGCTCCTGGCAGCAGGTGGTCCAAGAGGTGGCAGTGGAAAACAACTGGAGCAATAACCCCCTCTCCTTCTCAGCCGAAACACAGAATGTGTATTCCCAACCTTTTTTGATTGCTTGCTGGCTACAGTATGTCTCTTGGGAGTGAGAGCTGAGGTGTGGGGGTGGCCTCAGTGCAGAGGACAGTTCTCTCCAGACAAATAATATGAAATTTAGAACCAAGATCAACATAACTACTGTTAGGTAGCTGTGCTGGCATAAGAAGCATTCTTTGCTCTGTGGAACATGTATATTTTGGTTCTGTAATGAGTTTATGCCATCTGAGATTAAAACTATGAATATATAAGTCTTGCTGGAGAGTTATGAGAAAGTATTTCTTGCAAAGAAGCTTTTAAATTAGTTGCCATTTAATTCTACTCCATTGTTGTAACTCTAAAACAATGCTCTTGGATTAATTTGTAGAAACCATTAGATAAAGTAGGTCACCACTAATAAGAACTTTCAGAGATTTGTAGTGGAACATTTTTTTTAACTTCTATTATTTTTAAAATGTATGCTTATTGTTATTTCATTGTTCTGACTTACATGGGTCTATTCAGTGTTAATAGGATTTCAGAATTGATGAAACCTAAGAAATTAATTTCGTATGTAGTCTTTGTTTTGAATTTCATGAAGCTTTTTATAATTTATCTTACATAATGCTTCTAGAATCTAAAAAGGCTTCCTTAGCCTTGGAAGTGTTACCTGAATTAGAGACTGACGGCTGTACAACCCCTGTCATTCAAACCAGGTGAAAACATGGAAAGAAATTTACTCTTAGCCGCCATTCAAACTTGAAATAACAGTAATCAATCAGAATATGTGTAAGATATATATGAACTAGTAGCCCTGATACTTTAAAATATGGTGAATACTGAAAACCACTTCAGATTTACTTACTTATCTCTTCTCTGCAGCCTGCTGTAGAATACAGAAGTCTTCTGGATAGACTTCACAGACTGGAGCAGGACCACCTGAAGCGGTTCCTTCTGGTAAAGCAGGAGGAATATTTTGCAAGAGCTTACAGACAACTGGCTGTTACCCAGAGAAAGGAGCTCCATAATATCTTTTTTACACAGATAACAAATTTTACTTTCAAGGGAGAACTGAAGTTGGAAGCAGCTAAAACACTAGTGGAAGATTACTCTAAAATACAGGTAATAGGATGATAACTCCATTCCTAACCTAATGACAAAATATAAACCCACAGTAATTTGAGAAATGTTTTGAGAAATACCTACGCTCTTTGAACTCTAAAAGAATTCTAACTAATTTTCATAGAATAATACTGAAAAGTATAATGCTATCATTGTGCACATCTGGATGTGTACACAGTTGTGTATTAATGCATACTCACAGCCTTTTTCTACAACAGCGAGTTAGGTGTATTTGCCACAACGTTATGTGCTTAGTGCTGACTTCGCTTCTCATGGATAGTATTTCCAAAGCGCCAAAGTGCTTGCAGCTTGTCTGTACTGCTCAGGGAAAATAAGACTAATAGCTTACTTGTATCAGGCAGAATCAAGAATTTTGAAAGCATGTCTACACCACGTAGTAGGAAATTGTTTAATATAAATCCCCTGTTTTGCAGTGAATATTTTGCTATAAATGCACATCCTGGGTCTCTGTTTAGCTCCTGAAAGCTCTGTCAATGCAGCTCTACCCCTAAGCCTTCTCTCACAGGATGGTTTGAGAGCAGATTTGTGCTTGTACAGCAAACCTCTGGTTCCAGGTCTACCCTTGCTGTTGTTAATGGGATCCTCCGCATGGTACAGAAATGCAGAGTGCCATTTTCAGAAATAATTTCAGCCCACATAAAGAGACATGCAGCTAAGAGAACGGTTAGCTACCTAAATCTATTTTATGAATGGCATTTTCTTAAACAGATCAGATACTGTCTAATGAATGGTAAGTATCTTTGGAGGCCTGTCTGTATAGGCATTTTCAGAAAAAATCCCTAGGAATCAAGTACTTTTCTATACTACAGAAGATGTACTAAGCCCCTCGATCCAAATACAAAAATGATTGAAATTGTGGTATGTCTAAAGTGCTACGGTTTTGCGCTTTGAGGATTGGGTTTATTTAGCTGATGAAGTCAAAGATGCTGGTGAAGGGATGTTGAGGACTTTAGTTTTGGTTTCAGTTACATTTTTAGCCTCTTGTAACAGAATAGATTGAATTGTTCCTTCAAGGGTTTGTATTTTACTCCTTTTGTGTTGAAATTTAGTATTCTAGATTCCAAAAATTCTAGGAGTTGTTCTTCTGGCTGCTTCTTAGAGAAGAATATGATTGTGGTGGTCCTGGAGGTTTAGGGCCTGGAGGTTAAAAAGCAGTATCTGAAACATAGGTTTCAAAACATGTAAGGCCCACTCATAAGACTAGATTGAACTGTCAGATCTCACTACAGAAAAGCTACACTTGGGCCACTATCAGATATAGATGCAGAAAGAAAAAAAAGTATTTGAAAGAAGTTTGGATAATATTTTGGCTGCTCAGACATGGGTCTCCAAAGTATCAGACTTGGTCTTGGATGTCTGATGCTAGCAAAATGTATCCTGTAGACCATCCTGTGTCCACTTCTGGTCTCTAGCAGATCCACCTTAGTCCTTCCCATTCCCCACTGTTGGAAGCAGGAGCTTCTGGATCAGGTTGTGTACAGTGGGCTTGGCTTTCTCCATGCTGTACTAGACACATGTGGAAGACTTATCTTTGGCTTTGAAGTCAATTTAGACACTTATGAAAATGTTACCCTTTATTTAATCATGCAATACATAGTAAAGGGGGTAAAAAAAAAAAAAAAAGAAAAAAAAAGAAAGAAGGACTTGATGCCACTTACTGCTGTTATTAAACACTTGATGTCTTTGGAGCATAGTTCAAGAAGACCCTTCAGCCTGTGGATAGCTTGCAGCAGGAACACTTCTACTAAAAGTGGTAGGGGGATGTGTGTATTTAATTGTGGGTGCCTAATCAAATGGCCTGTTAAATCAGGGCTCTCAGGAGGTGCACTAAATATTCAAGAGTACATAAAATACCGAGGTATTGAGGCCAAAAGCTCAGCGCCTTGTTTTGTTGAAATAACAGTAAGAATTTGACATGATCGTTAGAGTTAAGTTGATACAAACTTACTGTTTCTCACTTGTAAGAGCTTTTTAACTTTGCCCTATTAATGAAGAAATCTGGTCTGATACCCACAGGTGTTACCTGAGATTAACATTGCATCTGATCAAGTATGTTTGTTCTCATTCTTTCCCGTAGGGAGACATTGAACAGCTAATGGATTTTTTGCAAGCTAGCAAGAAATACCACCTGAACAGAAGATTTGCTTACAGAGAGTGCCTTATAAGTAAGATACAGTTAAGGGATTCTCAAGCCTCTGCTCTTATAAATGCAGCAGCAACCCAGATATCAAGTGTCATTAATAAGATGGAAAGGTAAATATCTCAATTGTTTTCTTAGCAGCCGTTTGACTATGTTATCTCAAAGACAATAGAATAGTCTTCAAAAGTCTTTGTCTGTGTTACCTTGCAGGAAAGGTGCATAAAAATGCTATCTTTTAAGTTAATTCTAAGAAAATACTTTGTAAGTGATTTTGTTAGTATCCTGGCAGACACTAAGGTGAGTGTTTGTTGTCTGTGTCTGCTTGGTACATCACAGAGATGTTCATCCACATCTGTTGTGGTGATGGGAAAAGCCTTTGTGAGAAACTCTTACCTGTATGGCCACTGCATACGTGGCTTAAATCATTGCAATGAAAAATTGGGAATTCCTTTCAGGCAAATGTTGGCCAAACTGATAAACTGGTAGGTTATTCATCATTCTTTAGCTGCTGAGATTACAAAACACCAAAATGTAGTATTTCAGATTATTTGCTAGTCCTTTTTCTTCTACAGGCTAACTGAAATCTCCTAGTTTAAGTCCAGAGGAAGCTATAATCTATGCTAGGTAGGCTTGTATTTCACTTTCTAATTAGAAAGTAATTTGGGGAGTATTTACAAATTGGAGCGTTAAAGTTTGAACCATAAGACTGTTCTGGACTGAATGGCTGATACTTTCAATTTGTATTCATAATATCCTCTTATTTTGCACTTTAGTGTTGAATCTTCTTGTCTAAATATAGATACAGGTCTGTCTTAATCTATTGTGTTCAGCTTTAATAGAGTGCCCTGAACTTCCTATTATAAATGGAATTTTGAAATGCAGAACTGTTTGTATGTAGCTTAGAGAAGATGTAGCTTGTAGAGAAGACGTAGCTTAGATATACCCCAGATAAAGAGATTCAGGGATACATAAGCCAGCAGATAAATGATGAGGAGAGTGGTCTTTTAGAAATGGACCTTAATAGGATGTTTAAAATTGATCAGATAGCAAGGCAATTTCAAATCAACACAAAAAAAGATTCCGTGTGGCCAGAAATAAGGGTTATAAAAAGCAAAATAGAGCCAAACCAGTTCTAGGGAGGGTTATGAACATTTTAAATGGAATAGAGCAGCCAGTTTTCAAGCTGGGCTTTCAAAAGATAGTATGTAAATATAATGTCCCATTTGGCAGGACTAGCTGTGAATACTCATTGCCTCTGGAAATGATGGTCATGGACTGCAATGTCAAAAGGCAGGAAAAATAGTTTTCAAATTTGAACTGTAATGATAGACTTCAGGATGTCTACCTTGGCTTTTTGTATTTTCCCTTGAAGACTAAATGAGCTGGAGTGTGATACTTCAGGTAGTATCTGTCCTGGGTTGTTTCATTTATCTGCAGGTTTTTGGTGTTTTTGAACCGCAGCAGCTGTGACACGTTGCGTTGTTCTTTAGCCGGTATCTGCTCGTTCACAGTATGTTTCCTTCCTTGTTTTGTCTCATAGAAACTTAATCCCCTTCTGCTGGCCCACTAGGTATGAGCAGCTCAAGCTCCTTTACCAATTTCTCCTAAAATTTTAATTTTTATAAGACCTCCACCATTTCTTTTAAGCTGTGTCTTTAAAGTAGCAACTGGTTATCTTTGACGTGAAAGTTCAAAACGGAACATCTCATATTGGTTTCTTACTCTTCTCAATAATCTTAGTTTATATGGACGTTGTTATAAGCAAAGTGTTTTTTTTCTGAACAGTGTCCTGCAAGACCTTGCAGTGACTTGGTGTGGGAAAGTGAATGACTCTAGCAGTAATGCATTAGTTTAAAGTTTTCTAATAATCTCTTAAAACCTTTTCTCCTTGTAGCGATTTGCTGTGTAGAGCATTTGATCTGGGCTCCAGCACGATGCCAGCCAATTCAGGACTTGAAATCCTGAAGTAGCTGAAGCAGAGTAACGTGGGCACCATCTTGGGTCTTTTGTATAGTGTTGTGATTCAGCCTGTGTATACATACAGCCTACTATAACTTTTCTGCTTCATATCTATCTCCCTTCTGTTTTAGTGATGCTCCCACGCCTTCTCTACCTTTCATAAAACAGTCTTCCGTTGCTGGAGTCCAGCATCACTTAGATATTTCTCCATAGCATCAAATACAAACTACTACTTTTTACTTTAGTGCCCTCACTTCACATTTTCTCCTAATTTTGTTGGCTTTCATTCAGCACCGCAAAGTCAAGATCTGCCCCTAATTGACCTATGATACTGCTGCCGTCAGCCCCACACTTCATCTCTCTTTCTTCATGGCAATCACTGCGTCTGGGAGGAAATCCCTGTAAACATCCTTGTCATTACTGCAGTATTGTCCTTCATTAAAATTCTCCTTGTTCAAAGACATTAAACGTGTGCCTGCACATTTCTTTCGGTGATTAGATGCCTCGTACGCAGAGACCAAGCAGTTTATCATACAGTCTATACTGTCTCATTATCTTTCTCCTCAGCTTTTATTTTGTATTTCAGTTCAGAGTCCTTTGTGAGCAGGACATCTTTTAATTCTAATACTGTAATTATTTTTGTCCTGTATTTATATAAAACCTGAAATGAAGGTCCCTTGCCAGGATTGATCCTTCTAGGAATAACAGTAATACTGATTAATGGAAGTAAGTTGCCATATAAACTCCCATAGGCTTTTGCGGTCATAGGTGTTTTGCCCATTGTTTTTGTTAGCTAGCATTTCTAAATAAATCATTTTAAAAAAAAAAAAAAAGATAGAGTTTGCAATACTGCATCACCTTCAGTTTGAACTGTGGGCATTTTAGGTCTTGAAAATGAAATAATAAAGACTTTTTTTTTTTTTTCCTCGTAAGGTATATATCACCTTTACATTGCATGGCTTCTTCTGTATTTTTCCTTACTGGACAGTTCCAGCACATCTATCTTTCTCTATTGCAGCCCCTTTTCACTGTGCTGGACAGGAATTTTAATTGGATGAGCAAGCCTGGGTTTATTTCCTCAGTACATGACAGGATGAAGGTGTTAAAAATAAAATCTTGCTGATCTTTTGCCTTGGATTTAATCAAAAAGGGAGGCAGGACTTAGAATTACCGATTTGGGTAGGAAATGTAGTGCTGTTGGATTATTTCTTTTTAGCAGAACACTGAAGTTTAACAGTGATTACTTTCAAGCCAAAAGTGACTTGGCTAAAAGATCCAGCAATCCTTGGTGGATTGCTCTCAGGGTTCTCTGAGAGGTATTTTAATCTGCTTTGCACAAAATTGAGGGAATACAGTGGATGAACATTGGAAAAGCTCTACAAAAGGACACTCTCTCTGGTTGGTACAACTGTGATAAAGCAGATCTGAGTTTGTCCAGTGCATTCATTGTGTAGGGGGTGAAGTTTTGTGGCTCGCTTGAATATTTGTGGACTCTTGAGCAATCGGTGGAGAGGTGGGAGTGGTGGAATCTGACCACCATGGTTACAGTGCAATGGCTGCAAACAAGCTAACACTTTAAATTTCTGGTTTATTTCTTTTAGCTTTTGAAGAGTCTATTTGGAATTATGCTCTTACAGTATCAACAAATCCTAATAAACCTGAATGAGAGACTTGTCCTTTCTGGGCAAGGCCTTGCAATGTTTAGCTGCCACTCTGCTTATGAATTGAGCCAGATATCGTGTTGGAACAGGGACTTGCAAGCTCTAGATTTATCTGAAGCCAGGCTTTGCGTGGAATGCTCATGTTTTCTGAAAAATGGGGATTTGAAAACTTAACCAGAAAGTGTATGGACTACATCCAGGTTTAGGTCTACTCAAAGTTCCATATTGACCTTTTCAAGCCCACGTTTTGGGAGTCTGCCTGCGTTTAATATTAGAAATAATAACTAGTAAATGTCCAACAGCCTGGTGTGGAGATAGACCGTAGTCTTAAACTTCCATTTGAAAGCACAGTGTGCTGAAGACTGAGAAATTACTCTGCTAGATTATTGTATTTTGCTATTAATATGAAATAATTATAATTTTTCTGATGATGTAACTGAATAGGAAATCTGAGTATAAATCTGTTCAGGAATGTGATTGCTTTGTATCTTTAAAAAAATTTTACTTGATTAGATTACATCCTTTAAAGAGCAAATTGGTCCTAATGAGGAGAAGGAGTTATAAAAGACATCTAGAATTGCATTCCAGGGGCATTAAATGGAAAATGTAAATATTATGAATAATATATAAGGTTTAAAATGTCTCATTTGAATATCGCTTACATTACGAAGAGATCTGTAATTGGTTTTGCATTTACTTTCCCTTCCTTCCTTCTTCCTTTGCTCTGCCTTGCCAAACTGCCTCAGTTGTACAGTCGTCTCTGAGATTATCTTTCTGTTGTCCACGTGCTTGTTTGATCCCCCAGATATCACTGCTAAATAAAGAAAGATCATTCTGTATGTCTACTTCCTTGAGTCTTATTAGGATACTAACTGCCTCAAATACCCTTTTACTCTTAAGAATTTGGGGTAACAGGCTTCAAACACTGTTATTGCAGAGCAGGTCATCTACCTGAAAGTCATTTGGAGCTGCTGCTGGACCGAGCTGAGGCTGAAATTAATTCTGTTAAACAGAAATTCAATCATGATTTAAAACAAGAAAAGCAAAAGCTTCGCCAGAAACTCATTACCAAGCGAAGGCGGGAAATACTACAAAAGGTAATTATTTTCAGTATATTTATTTTCACAGGGCTTACTTAGCGTGAATTAAAAATGGAATGAATAGGAAAATAAAGTGTGGTTCTTAAGATGGGGTCAACGCTGCCAGGAGCACAGATGAAAATAAATGTCCATTGTTTTTAGCTGTGTACTGCCATGTGCTAATGTAATTATGCAGTAATTAATAGCTGCTCTTTTCGAAAAATGTTGCAAGAAAGTAATATAACTGGAGAAGCCTGTGAAACCCCTCTCATTAGTCTAACCTGTCCAAGAAGGTTATGACAATCCTCTGTAATGTGCAGACAGGTAAAAGCCAACTTTGGTTCTGGAGTTGGTGAGGGAAATGTCTTAGAACTATGAGTTTTCTGGGAGTTTCCTGGCTGTGTGTGACTTCTACGGCATAGTTAAAATTCAGCTACAAAACTACTAAAAAGATTCCTGTGGCTGCTCGTGGTAGGACTCCTGTCACCTAATCTCAGTCATCTAAAACTCAAGGCTAACTCCCAAGAGCTCCAAATCATCTCATAATGGAAGATGACTTGCAGGTTATCCGAGATAAATGAAAGGGAGTCATTATCCAAAATTCCCTATCTTTCTCTGCCTCAAGGATGTAGAAAAAGCCTTCTTGAATGAAGTGATACTTCTTTAGGTGACCAAAGTTAGGTGAGATTAGTTTTAACTTTTGTAGAACTTTTATATGTCCGAGTTTTCTGCTCTTTAACAAATATCAGTGCAAGAAGAGACAGTAGGTATAATGATGGAGACATTTTTTTTTGTTGTCACTATAGGTGGCTTTGGTTTAGCTTTCCAATGAAATTGCTGCATGCTGTAAGGTGGGGAAAAGCAAATGAAAAAGAAAAAAAATGACCTTCCCCCCCTTTTTTATTTTTTCTTTCTCTTCCTTGGAATTTGATCCAAATTCACTTCTGGAATGCTGCCAGATCATTACAGCTCAGCCATTTGGGATTATGTCAAACTACAAGATCGTGCATTTATTTAGGTGTTAGCCCTTCTATCTAGCAACAATCCAAATTATTCCAGGCCTGTGTTAGCCCTTCTAATCATCTGAATTATCCCAGGCTTGCTAGATGCGCACAAAGTCGTTATGTTTAGGGCTAGATAAATCTCTGGACACTGAAAAACAGTTTTGAGAACACTGAAAACCAAAAGTATGAAATTTTTCATTGCTATGTAATACACATTTAAAGAGCTAGAATTTGAGATGTTCCTTCTCTTAACCTTGTTCCTCCTTTTGACAAATGAATCCACAGAAAGAACATCAGAAGGAGCAACTGTCACTTGGAGACACCTTCAAAACTACTAAGGAGGTCACTCACTACCTGAATCACTGGAAAAATCTCTTGGGTGATCACGCCACTGAATTTGAAGAACTTACTGAAAAGCTTGACAACGAGGCCAGTGAAGAGCTGAATGAACTTCTATTTAGTCTAACAGAAAAAACCGTGGAAGAGCTGAAACGTGTTCAGTATGGAGTATTTGTGCAAGAACTGATAAAGCTCGGTGTGCCAAAGCTGTTGCTGCTGGAAGCTGTGGAGGAGCATAAAAAAGAGATGGTTGTTAAACACGAACAGCTTGAAAGGGAAGAGCGTGACAAGAGCAGGGCCGCTGAAGACCTGCTTCAGCTCACCAGGCAGAAGCTGAGCCAAGAACTGGAAATGAGCCTTTTGGAACAAAAAAAATTGAGGAGCTGGGAACAACTGATATTCATGCAAGTATTTCTCTATACTCTTTTCTTAGTTTTTCTTGCAAATAGAAGTGAACTAGGAGTTTCCACACCTTTACAGTATCATTATTCCTAATGATAAATCCTCTGTGGTGCACTCAGGAATTGATTTTTCAGAAGCACTCAGCCCCTATGGTGCTGGTGGATGAGCCAACACTCCTGGCACTGCAGTGAAAATCCCAGGAAACAGTGGTTTTGAAACCAAAAAGTTGAAATGGTTTTACACTTTTTGTCCCTGTCAGGTTTCCCCCATGCATCTTTATTATTATTCTCAGTCTGTTCTCAAAGGTCCAACACTCTGGAAATGTCATTTAGTATGTCAGGCCTAATTAGCCCCATGTTCAGTTTTGATGTAATTTTTCTTACCATAAATGAAGCCTTACTCATTGAGTACTCATTTTAAGCTCTACCACAGTATTTCCCTATACTTTGTAAGCACAGTAGTGTACCTCTCCAGCTCACACATCAGACTTGGCCCATCAGACCTGCTGACAAAGTGCCCCTGGCACCGAGCCCCCGGCCCCAGAGGTGTTGAGTCATGGGCAAGCTGGCAGAGAGGTTTGGTGACCCCAGGCACACATTTCAGCCATTGCCACCTGCTACAGTGCGACCTTGGGGAGGTGGGAAAGCGAGTGGTAGCCTTGCCACCCTTGGGAGACCTTGCTCAGGGAGAGACCCCAGCGGCAGCCCCAAGAGTCGATGTGCACGGTGCCTCTTGGACTGGGCAGCGAGGTCCCTGAGAGGTTTGCACCACCCACTAGCATTCCTTCTTAACTTTGAAGTACATTTATGGCTAGTTGTTTTATTATGTGAGTATTTACACTACTGCATATCCTTTACAATGTCCATTTAATAGCAGACGTTGTTAGAGACATGGGAATGTGAAAATTAGTCTTCTGTCAAAATTGCAGCTTTAGGAGGAAGCAGCTGGAACAGTCAAACCTGTATTAGGCTGTCCATGGAGCAAATGTACTGGGCATGAAAAACCGAACAGAGAGGGGGAAAGCAAAACAGAAGACATTAGTTAAGGTTTCTCCTTCATACCTGTTTTTCAAAGCAAAAGAGATTTGCATGGGCAACTTTGTCCAGACAGCATCTTTGTAAGTTTGCCTGCTGCACAGTGTCGAACCATAAAAAAGCAATATGAAATTGCCCATTCTATGTTTGCTTTGTTAATGAAAAAAATAAATCTATTTGTCTTGTTTTCGTTATAATTTCAAGGCCTTTGTCTTTTATTTAACATTTTAAATACTTTTATATGAGCCATTTCAATATCTTTTCCAGCTTGTCTTATTCTCTCTTATTTATATTGCTGCGAGCAGACCTGCACCAGCAAGGAAGTAGATTGTATGACCCAGCAGGTCTTTCCTATTTCTAGCTAACAATTCCATGATAATCGTGTTGTCGCCTGCTGTATTTGTCTTTATTTACAGCAACAGTAAGCTTTTTGGTTTTCCCAGTAAAATACTGGAAAGTATATTAAAAAAATGCAGCATTTGCACATTTTTTTCTATCAAAAGTCCCTTAAAATCTGTCACTGTTTTTATGCTCAGTTCACTGTCTGTCAATTTTGATTTCAATGACAAATGTTAGCTCTCATGTTTATGTTCTCATTTTCTATCTAGTTTTCACAAATAATTATTTTGAATGATAGACTTTCATTTTTGTGGCTTCTTGGAGACCCTGAGTCAGTCCAAAATATTTATGAAGATCACTGTTGCTTAAAGTCCTTTTAAAATACAGACAAGACAAAACTATATTTTATTTTTTTTATATCTCTGTATAGCTGTATATATAGATAGATTATATAGTATGAACTTTCTTTTAAAAGCATGATAAATGGTTAAGTATATTGTAAATGCTTGCTTGGAGTGATACTGCCTTGAAGTAATTTTTCAAAGAGAAAAACTTTATGCATTAAAACATCTTTAAATTCAGGATTTAGCTCTACTTTGCTGAAAGAGTAAACAGAAATAAGGATTTCTAAACTCTGAAGTATTTTAGTGAGCTGATGTAGTGGTATAAGCCTGTGATAGACTGAATAAAAGCATCAATCCTAATGGAACATGCAGTATAATATTTAAAAGAAAACTACTTTTAAAAAGATATACTCTTCATGCTTTAGATACAAATACACTTTTTGAGAAATAGAGAAAACTTACAAACAAAAAATTATGCTTTTTTTTTATTAAATATTCTTAAGGAAATGTTTTAGTCACAAGATAAAGTGATAAATGTTGCCTAAGGTAAATCACAACTGGAAGCTGAATTTAGTTTTTAGCAGGCTTCATTTTTAAGTCAACTGCAGCTTGACCTGAGGAGCAGTTCCCCAGACTTCTGTGTTGAGAACCTTCTTTCTACAGAACAGGAATTTCAAGTGGTTCAAACTGCTGCTAAAATATATTCTGTGTTGTTCAGACTGCTAAAAGCTTTTTTACAAAGACGAGCCGAAACCCTTGTGACTTGGTGATGGGCAGAATGACATATATAAGTTTATAATGATTCTATGATAATAAAGAGAGAACTTTTTTTTTTTTCTTTCTCCCCCCTCTCAGTAGCTGTAACCGCTAAGTGCTGGGAAACAGTACAGGGAGGTTTTTTGGGAAGCTTTTATCTCCATTTCAGCCCTAAGTTCAGGGATTGTATTGTCTGAAGAGGTGGAAGGAGTCTGTGCGTAGGAAATGTGCAAAAAAATATTTATTTATTTTTGAAATAGTCAAAACCCATTTTCTTTTGAAAGTGAAGTTTTACAGTGCAAGAAGTTAGTTCTATATGCGGAATTTAAAGTATCCTCAAGGATATTGAACATGTTGAGCAGCTCAATCCGGAGTGTGAAATCATTAATTGATATGTGAATAAGACAAGAAAGGATGATCGTTGTCACGTCAAGGATTTATATGCGTGTATCTTACGTAAAATTGCCTGTAAAATCTATCACTGAACGGGAAATGGCTTTTGTTTTTTTAACAGGCAGCTTCTAAGTTTACCCCTTTCACTATCAGAAGAGGAATTGCTTAGAATGAGGCAAGAGCTGCACTGCTGCTTCTCTCAGGTGGACAGCAGCTTGGCTTGGCCCAAGATAAGAGCAAGAACCTTGCTTCAGGCTTTCAAGGTGGAGCAGAAGGACACAGAACTGCTGGAAGTTGACCAGAATTTAGCAATGACCAATAAGCAGGTGGGAATGATTTGGGATCAGTGTCGGGATGTGCAGGAGCTTCATGAGTGTGTTTGTAAGTTGTTGGCCTCAGCTTTGGATATGGGTCCATAGCTTCTCTATGGGGGTGAAGGCGGTGCACACATACTCCTGCATGTTTCTGCTGCTTGCACGTCCTCCAGCTTTCCCAAGAAAGTGGCCTAGGTGTACAGAAGCACATAGGTGGCCAAAAGGGCTGCATCTCTGAGGAGAGTCAACTTAAATGCCAAAAGTTGGAGTGGTGCTGAGCCTGGCTCTGAATGTCAGGAACAAGTTGGGTCCTTTATGGCCCAACATGAGGTTTCTCCGGCAGCTCCTACACGGTACTAAATTTGGCACTAAGTCAAGGAAAGATTTAGGAAGGTTTTTTAGGGGAATATCCTACAGTATCTTGTCCAGGTAGGAAAGGGGTGAGGAGTGTTAATTCCTTCAGTAAAATGTAAAACCTGTGGAATCATAAATTACTTTCGATTCTTAAATAGGAGGGGGAAAAAAGTGTTTTCCTGTATGAATTGTATCTGATACTATCATCAAAAGGAAGACTTAGCCTTGCTTTGGTTTTATTCCATTATGTTTTCTAAATGTATAAACTAACTTGGGTTAATTGTACTAGAAATTAACCTAGTTCAAAAGCAGAGTAATTTCTAAAGTACTGAAGAAGGGAAATGACTTTGCAAAGCCTTATAGTTGGAACAGATGTTATCGTTTCCCCAAGAGTGCATTATACTTAGTTGATATTCTTGTAAAGAAATAGAAAGGTCAAGAATAATTTCATTACATGGAATGGTGCCCCTTAATACTATCATGGTTCATTTGCGATTCATATACTGTGTCTTGAAAACAATGTAGTTCTTAAATTAATATTCTTTAGTCGTTTTTAGACATACTGAGAAGACGACCTATCGGTGAAAATCTTCTTTTATTATCACTGCTAAAGCTTGTTTAAAATCAAATATATGTGCCTGGCAGTTTTCATGTCTGAATGTCTGAAAGCAATCTTCTGAATCAATAGGCAGCACCTTCACTTCAGAAATATTTTCTCAGTGAAAGTCATCATTGCCAAGTGTTTCATTAATTGTTGCATCTGCCAATAATAGCAAGTAGTAATCTTAATGTTAGCATGCTCATGTACCTCTTAGAAATGAAGCATTTTGTGCTTATCTTCTTGCAGCAGCATTCTAAAATGAAAAAAACAGGATCCAGGAATAGAAGTAAGATAGATCTTCTGAAGAAATCTTTACAGGACAAAATTTTTATTTATGAAGACTCGATGAAAGATGAAAATTTGAATAAGGTAAGTGCACACATTTTCTTACTGACATCGAAAGCTAGATCTTTAATTACTAAAGAATGATAGTTTTCTATCAATGTGGATAAGAAACAGATAAAAAAGGCATGAGGTGTAGTGGCATGACTCTCTACTCTTTCCTGCATCTGTCGAAATGTTGCTTTTCAAACTTCATAGTTTTGGCTTTGTTTTAATTTTTGGACCTTAGTGACTGAACTGATTTCATGTCTCACACTTTTTTCTTCCAGTAGTTCTGAGACTTGATGTATGCATGACTGCAAGACTTGTCTAGATTCTGTGATTTGTTTAGTAAGGCGTTCAAAACAGAATCACAGGATCATAGAATGCTTTAAGTTGGAAGGAGCCTTTAAAGCCCATCTAGCCTACCCCCCCTTGCAGTGAGCAGGGGCATCTTTGCCTAGAGCAGGTTGCTCAGAGCCCCATCCAACCTGACCTAGAATATTTACATGGATGGGGCTTCTGCCACCTCTCTGGGCTGCCTGTTCCTCTGTTTCAGCATCCTTGTTTAAAAGACAAAAGTGATCATATATCGATCGAGTCTAAATCTACCCTGTTTAAAGCCATTACCCTTTGTCCTATTGCAAAAGGCCTTGCTAAAGAGTTTGTCCCCATCTTTCTTACAAGCCCCCTTTAAGTGTTGAAAGGCTGCAGTAAGATCTTTCAGGAGCCTTCTCTTCTCCAGGCTGAACAACCCCAACTCTCTCAGCCTTTCTTCATAGCAGAGGTGTTCCATTCCTCTGACCTTGTTTGTGGCCTCCTCTGGACCCACTCTGACAGGTCCGTATCTGTCTTGTACTGAGGACTCCAGAGCTGGATGCAGTACTCCAGGTATGGTCTCACCAAAGCAGAATAGAAGAGAACCACCACGACCCTTGACTTTCTGAGCATGCTTCTTTTGGTGCAGCCCAGGATGTGTTTGGCTTTCTGGGCTGCAGATGCACATTGCCAGAAGGTGCTTCACTGCCTACTTCAGTTGGGCAAGATTTGGTTCTTGAACCTCTCCTAATGCTACTGAAAACCCAGGAATTGGGTTCTTGGATTCAAAACCTTCTTGGGTAGGGGCTGAGTTTGTTGTAGAGTGCTTATTGAAAGGGAGCCTTCATTCTGGTGAGTATCTTTTAAATGGCTCACAGCCCCAGTCTAAAGTTAATCCTTAGGGAATGAGTGGGGCCAATGCCAATATGGAATTTTGGGAGCTTTTTCCTTCTCTGCCAGCATGTTCCATGATGCTCTTATTCATGATCCTTAACCTCTCTCTTCTTGTCTTACCCGTATTTTGAAGTGGGCAGTACTACCTTCATGTGTCAGAGGTACGTACGTCTGTCATTGTAGAGAACTGATGGTGCCCAGCTTGAAGAACGGAGCAGAAGAGGCAGGTGTCACTGGTAGTTTAAATTGGTAGACGAAAATAGTTTCACAAATGATTGCAGTATCAATTGTAGTACTAGATTGCGTAAAAATCTGTGCTTTTTATACTTGTATCCTAAGGAATGAAAACTATTGTGTCAACTTGTTTATTCAGGAATAATGTCACTTTTATGTGAGAGCAGCACATTGCTAGCATTGGTTGCAGCTGATAAAAACAAATGCTTATCTAGTCCAGTACACAGGCTTTGATGAAAGTGAGAGTAGGTGCTTGGACAAGAATGCAGCACTCTTAAAGAATTTGATAACTCTGGCCCCAAAATGCCCTGATTCTTTAATGGAGACATTTAAACTCCTTATCCTCTGACCTCTAAAATTTAGATACTTTTTTTTTTTTTTCATCTTACACTGTTACTTGAAAGTACAATGGAGTATGGGCTAAGTTCTTAATGTTACAAAAAGTAGTAAATACTTGTTTGCTCTGTGTAGTGTGGCCAGCAAGAGTAGGGATGTAATTCTCCTCCTGTTCTCGGCACTGGTGAGGCCTCACCTCGAGTCCTGGGTGCAGTTCTGGCCCCTCAATTCAAGAAAGACCTTGAGGTGCTGGAGCAGGTCCAGAGGATACCGATGAGGCTGGGGAAGGGACTGGAGGGAAAGTCCTATGAGGAGAGGCTGAGGGAGCAGGGATGGTTTGGCCTGGAGAAGAGGAGACTCGGGAGGGACCTTATCGCTCTCTACAACTCCCTGAAGGGAAGTTGTAGTCAGGTGGGGGTCGGGCTCTTCTCCCCGGCAGCTAGTGTCAGGATGAGAGGGCACAGCCTGAAGCTGTGCCAGTGGAGGCTGAGGTTGGATATTGGGTAGTGATGGAGTCGCCATCCCTGGAGGTGTTTAAGGGAAGATTGGACATGGCACTTAGTGCCGTCATCTAGTTGATGTTGTGGTGTTAGGTCATAGGCTGGGCTTGATGATCTCAGAGATCTATTCCAGCCTCAAGGATTCTGTGATTGCCTTTCTTTTTTTTTTTTGATTACAATCTTATTTTAAAATTGAAAAGTTAGCTTCTCTAAACCTGATTGTTTCAGTTTTACACGCACCATCCAGTATACCTGTTGTTCGAATTGTGTGGCTGGACATTAGTTATAAAAAAACAAATGCTTTGGGCTTTTCTCAATAAGTAAAACTGTTGTTAAGGAAAATTGTTAGTTCTCACATTATCTTTAGAACACAGAAGTATTGCAATAAACTTTATGCTGATCACAGAAGTAAGGTTGCTTTCTTTTGGCTGTTCCAATCTGTTACCTTTTTTCTCATTTAGAATCTTACACTTCTAAATTTTACATTCATGTGAACACTTATCATGCAACTTAGAATTAACCATCTGAATTTGCACAACCAGTTCAAGGCAGGGAAGAAGGAGAATGGAGCAATACATCTCTACTGTGTTTCTGCCTTCACTGCTGCTGTTCCTCTGCAGATTTCTCATGATGTCATGAGTTCTATCTCACTACAGGATGGCTGTAAAATGGTTTCCAGCTAATACTTACGAAAGCAGCACGAGGATGTGTGTTGTAGTACTGTAAAAGAGCCATGCTAGAGAAGAACAGCTCATAGACAGGTGGTAGTGAACTGGGAGGCCACAGCATGAAGTTTGAAGCTTAGTCTTGGAGCACCTGAGAGCATCATTGACCTTGCTGTGAACATTTTCAAAAGCAGGCTATATCTAGTTCTTTTGTGTTTTATAGCTGTTTTGAGCTATCTTGTGCATGAGGGAGTAGCTATTCCTTTCTGTAATAGCAGCTACCTATCTCAGAAGAAACATGGTAGTAAAAAGACTGATATTCTTTAGTCTATTTTCCCTTCTGGGCTTGAAAAACGCAGTGATAAGACTTGTATGGGAAATGTCTTTGGGGGTTGCAAGTGATCAAGTACATTTTCAGATTGCTCCCTTTATTTGTAATATTTAGAACTGAGACAACCCTGGTTAGCAATGAATCTGAGCCACATTTGGAGTTTAGAAGTCAGTGCTTTCCAGCAATGAACTAGTGCATTTACAGCACTGACAATTTTTTGTGTAATGTGGATGTCTCAGGTGGAATCAAGAGCAAATGTTCAAACCTACAGGAACTGATTCATCATAACCAAAGTAGTTTGACACTCCAATAGTATTCTGTCAAACAGTACAATGTCAAGCAGTAATTTACACTCTTCTGTTTGGTATGATAAAAGTTTTTGAGAATGGCCAGGGGATATTTATTTGTAACTAATCTATAATTTAGTTTGCAATCAAAATTTGATCCAGCTTCTACTGAAGTTACCTTCCATGGTCAGGTCTACTTGCAAGCTTTGATTTTTCGCAAATGTATTTCTATTTGCAGAGCTGTGATTTCATAGAAGAGGCAGAAAGAAACTCAGGTGGCTATGGGTGGATAGTAGTAACAGTTGAGTAATGCAACCTTTTGTTTGGTTAAGAGCAGTTAATTTACTGTATAATGTTGAATAGATGCTGAATGATAAAACTGAATATCATTCCCATGTATTTGGGCATGCTTAACGTGTCTTTTAGTAATATGCAAACAGTCTCTAGTTTTACAAATTATTCATCTAGTTTTACAAACTAGATACTAGATTTTATCTATTTTTTTGCAAATAGTATCAGTTTGGACCATAAATCTAATGATTCATGGAACATACTGAATGTATCTTGCAATCCCCCTGTTGCTTGAAGTGGTTCACAAAAGTATAAGTGTTTTGGTCATCAATGTCATCTCTTTTGCCTTTGAATTCAACTGCAATTAAAATATACATTCTTGGGTCTCTTTAAGTGAACTTGAGTTGTCAAACTGCATTTCCATCCTTATTCATTATTCATTTTAATGGGTTCAAACTTATACTAAAGGTGGCCTCTCATTTACTCATTCATCTATTCATTACTCATTCATCTATTCATTACTCATTCATCTATTCATTATTCATTCATCCATTCCCGGATTTCATATATGTATAATTAATTTTAAATCCTTGTGTCTGAAACTGAGCCTGCAGTGAAGAAAGAAGCAAACTTTAAACTCAGTTGCGCACATACCTTTCAAAACATTTCTGTGTAATTGTTTATCTGCATTTGTAAAGGTTTACAGCACATCCTGTTCCTAAACCACAAAGGCAGCCTTCAGGTATTATTTACCAATTTTTTGTCCTGTGAAACACATCATACCTCAAGGATGTGTTTTCCCCTCTATGGAGATGTTGTAAAAATGTGTGTGTTCTAGCAGGCAGTGTTGTAGACATGTAAACAAAAGCTGGAAGAAAACAAGGACCATCTTCTCAGTATGTGTATGTTATAACTCATTCAAGTTAGTAGTGTGTAATAATTTCTATTAGTTAAGAAGCTGCACTAATATGTTGAATTGGGAGCATCACATGGACTCTAAAACGTTAGTGCTTTTGACAGTGAGCCTATTTATTTCTAGTCAGGTAGGTTTGCTTAATTTTATTTTTTTTTTCCATTTCTTGAATAGCTGGTATTGTAATGAAAGTTCTAAGTCCTTTAGTCTCTTGTGACAAAAACATTGGTTGTTCTCATCCATCTTCATTTTCCAGCTTTTAAGTAAACTCAAAACTCAACATTGCTAAAGTTTTTGAAAGATGACCTGTGGCATTAGTTGTCCAACGTGGTTAATTTCTAATATGAATTGTCCCTTAAAGTGATGTCTGCTGTAGTGATGCATCTCCCTGAACACCTTGCTAGATAGCAGCTGTTGTTAGCAAAGTGTTAAGTGACTGGCTGAATCAAATATAGAATCATAGAATGTTAGGGATTGGAAGGGACCTCTGGAGATCAAGTCCAGCGCTCCTGCCAGAGCAGGATCACCCAGGGCAGGCCACACAGGAACAGATCCATGTGGGACTGGAAAGCCTCTAGAGAAGGAGACTCCACAGCCTCTCTGGGCAGCCTGTTCCTGACTCTTTTGCCCTCAGAGCAAAGAAGTTTTACCTCGTGTTGAGGTGGAACTTTCTGGGTTCCAGTTTGTGCCCATTGTCCCTCGTCCTATCACAGGGCCCCACTGCAAAGAAACTGGCCACTTCTGCTTGACACTCACTCTTCAGAGATTTGTAAGTGTTAATAAGATCCCCTCTCACTCTTCTCTGATAGAAGGAAATAAATTCCTTGCCTTTAGAAGCTATTTCTTGTATTTGTTAACATATCTCTTTTACTGTTAAGGACTCACTTCCATTCCGTTCTCTCTTTAAGTATCACCTCATAGTGCAACAACTTTCAACACCAAAAAGAAGGATGAGAGCAAGTCAATGGAAAGAAACGTCACAGCTGAGACCTTAAAAATTTGGACAGACAATACAGCTCTGAAAACTGCTAATTGCCTTTGAGAACATAGTCTGTGTCACAGTGATCAGTGGCAGAACAATTAATTCCGTGTGCCTTTCAGAACAAAAACTTGAGTCTTACTTGTGAAATTAGTCTTGTGCACAGGGTTTTGAAGAAAGATTGTTTTATTAGTAGTATTAATTTTTCTTTTAAGTATTTGCTGTGGCACCGAGATGTGTAATAGTCTTGCTTCTGGGCCTTAGTCCTACGTCACTGACTCACAAGAATGTCTTGAAATAACACTTTGGATTGTGAAGATTAATTTGCTTTGACAAGATAAACCAAAACAAACTCACCCCCTCTAAAACGACTGAGATGGGGAGGGATTGACTGGCTTGTGCAATCTGTATCAAAGTTATGACTTCTAGAATGTTCTGCAGAAGTTTTTATCTTTGATTTCTGGTCAGTGCTGCTAGGCTACAGTATACCCCTTTAAATGCCTGTGAACTGCTGGACTGTGAGCTTAAATGGGAGATACTGAAGTTACTTACTTACTTTTTTAGTAAAAAGCATGGGAACACAAAAGGCCTACAATTCACTTTAATAGGTTTCTTTCCTGCCTGCAAAGAACATAGAAGATAGATATCGAAAACTATTATTATTTCCATTATTGTGTTTGATTTTTTTTTCCTATTGAAAACTGAACCATAGAAACAAGCAGTGGATATTTCTGGATCTATCGTAAAGTATATGCCATTTACTTTTTTTGAACAAGTACTGAAAGACAGCTCGACTCTTTCCGTAAAATCCCCGTTTTGGTCACCTCTTTTGCTTTTACTGGAGATCTCTGCACCCCATGCTCAAAAAACCCCCAGGTTTTTAGCAATATGATCTCTGAATTAGATTCTCTTCCTAACTCAGATATCCCATATCTTTATTTGCAACCCATATACTTACTTATTTAGTGTCACACACATTATTTAAGGTCTATTTGTTAGTTTAACAATAATATTGAGAGACAATGTCTGTGTTTTAAGATGGAGATTTGTTAAAGATACCAAGAAAATGAATGTTGCTTCTACTTTTGTGTTTATAGGATGATTTCTTACTCTTGTGTTATAGTTGGCTTAATTCAGATTCGTAGGAAATATTTCCTGGAGGTAACTTTCCGTGTCTTGCATTCAAGGACATTCCAGATGATGTAATGGAGACTTTGGAGAATACCACATGAGCATGAATGACAATATTACAAGTACATGTGGTTCCAAATCACATTTTAAATTTAGCTCTATCTAATGGATAATAGAATTTGTATGATACACAGTCACTCTTAGCAGATCCCTTATCAATTACATTTCCAGAGAAAAATTGTTTGCATCGTGTTATGTATCATCTCAGGGATCTAAAAACTTCAGGACGTGGTTTAAGGGTCATGATTTTTAGTAGACGGTTGGACTTGATGATCATGAAGGTCATTACCAACTTTAATGATTCGTTGACTCTATGAAGTCTCCTTAAATGCTCCGTCAAAGAGAATCATGAATAGAATCAATAATATATAATTCTGATTATCATTAATAGAAAGCTAATAAGGTTTTAATGTCTTGAGTACATACCATCTCTGTGCAAAGATAATTCTGAGGTGCAAAATCAGGTCTTGTGCTAATGGGAGGTCATACAGTGTCTAAAGACTGCAGTTGACCTTTACAGTGTTGTAGTTCGTGCTCATAGGGCAAATACTATTGATATTTATTGTTCTTGTTTTACAGCCTGGTAAAACCAGTAGAGGGATTAAGACTGCATGTATAAAGACATACCACAGGATGGCCACCATGCTGAGATACTAACCATGTAGATATCTCAATTAAATAGGGATGCTCATCTCTGCCTGTTCTTTGAGAGAGGCAAACTTGGGATATAAATACTTTTCCATAGAATGCAAGTGTGAATACTTGCTCTCAGGTGCCACAGCAATAGCAAACTGTTTCCTCCTGTGGCTTTAGTTCCTCCCTTCTGTCAGAGGCAGTAGTTACTTGAGCATTTCTGTGAAAATACATAATACTGGAAACTTCTGAAAATGATGATTTCTGAAAACTTTTTTGTTTTTTTGTATGCTGGGAAATGTATTGGATTAGATTTGTCAGGACTGAAAGAGAATTTAGAGGTGGAGTGGTGAGAAGCCCTGCATTCTGATAGCCGGCAGTGTACAGATGGCCTGATGCTCTGCTTAGCTTTATGTTAAATCCAGTGAGTAGAGCAGCACTTGATATCGACACCAGGTAGTGGAGTTGGAGCTCTCATGGTTGCATGTCCTTTCTATCTTACACTCTGACTTCTGCGCCTGTGTGGATAAATACAGGGAGAGGGAATAAAACCAAACTGATAATTATTTTCTGTATTTGAGGATTCAGTGACCCAAATGTTAGATATGCAGTGTAGCCATTGATGTCTAACCTAGACATCCACACACACATCAATGGAAAAACATTTTTTTAGGTTATAAAACATACTGAGAATTACCTTTTCCTTTTCTTTGACTATAAAGGGGGCTTAGCATGACAAGCTCAGATGGAAGCACCTAAAGAGGGTAATCACAACTGGCTGCTGGCCACATTGTTCTGCAGAAAAATGGTCACAGGGGCAGTATCACTGACTGTGAATGGTGATGGTTTGGCAGGGAGAGCTCATCACTTTGCATTTGATCATGTGCTTGCACTTGCCATGCTTGCCTCTCACCCTTGGATAAGGGTGAAAACACCCTGTGTTTTACACCCTGTAAACACCCTTTACACCCTGTGAATGTACCATCAGATGTGTGGCAGCAACACAGTTGTTGGGTTACATCATTTTGGTGTCATCAAACGATGTCCATTCAAGCCAGTTGTAGTCTTGTTTGAAATCCATTACCAGTACACCCTTGATTTACAGTTTAACTTTATGTAAGAGGATTTTTGGTTGTTTGCTTCAAGAAATAGTAGGTTGAATTTCATTGGTTAGTATTAATGGAGACTTTCAAATTTGAAACTGAATAGTCTTTCTACAAATCTTGTATTTTTGCTAAACAGAAGTATGTATTTTATCTTCCCCTTTAATCAATCACATAGGCAAGCATGGGTTTATGTATTTTTATTTTATTACTGTATAGAACTTCCATTTTGGGTTAATACTTAATAATAAAGTTATGACTACCCTAAACCAAAGCCTAATTTCTTTGAAGTATCTGACATTACTGTAGGGTGTTTTTTTTGATCACTTAATGTCCCGGTTTGAGACAAATTCAGAGGGGGAAATATCCCCTGATGGAAAGCAGGCCCCTCTCCCCACCAAGTTCGGGAAAAGAAAATGTCCCCGGAGGAAAGTGAAGGAAGAGGAGAAAAAAAACCCGAAAAAAACCTATTTATTTAACAAGGCCACAAAAACACACAAGAAGAGGACAATAATGCTAGACAAATAAATCGATATCTGTGAGAGAAAGAAAAAAAAACCTGAAACAAAGTCCTCCTTCCGGTGTGGCCTTTCTTTCTCCCGCAGTTGGGAAGGTGTCCGTCCGGAAAAAAACCCCTTGCAGGCTGGTGAAGAAACTTCCCAGTGAAGCCCGATGTTCTGATGCTTCAAGTCCAGAAGAGGGGAAAAAGGAGAAACCAAAATCCCAGAAGGAGAAAAAACAAAACTCCGTCTGTCGTCTCTCGAAGGTGCCCGAGCTGAGCGCCGCGAGAAGCCAGAAGGAAGGAAGCGCTGCGTTCTCCCCCTCCTTATCACTTTCCAAAACAACGAAAAAAAAAAACGTAACCTTGAGGGAGAAGAAAAAAACCAGAACTTCTCCTCTCCCTTCTCAGACTCAGTTTAAAGACATAGGAAGGCATAAAATTCATTCTTCTGGGCATGGGCTGACAACATAGGATAAACTCCAAGACAAAAATCACTCCAAGACACTTAAGCATAGCTAAAACTTGAAATTTCATGTTAAAAGCACTTTTAAAAACAATTACTACATTTTAATATAACAGCATTGATTTATTTGTTGCTCTAATCCTGCTTGTTAGTTACAGAGTAGTAAAATCATGAGCATGCATGCAAATTTTTCTGTTAATCTTGTTATCCTTTGTCTTTTGGTATTTTTTTAGGTTAAGTGCCAGTTGCTGCTTGAGAAAGAGTGTCAGCTGCGTGATCTGGAAAATAAACTTGGAGAGTATATTGCTTCTTTAGCCTTTCGAAAAACTGTTAAAAAATCCCAAATGTTGGAGCTGTATACTGCTGTCATTAGTGTACAAGCTTTGCTCTTGGAACAATTGAGCTCATCAAAAACCCTGTCAAAACTGGAATGTATTCAGATTTTAGAAGCACATAATCCTGTAAGTAATGACGTTGTGAAAAGGAAAAACTCCTGTTAGGAGACGCCAACTTATGACAATAACGTATTTGACTTTGATTTAACTCTACTAGTTTGCAGCTTGTTGTGGTCCAGCCTTTAATTTCTGTGATTATATGCACTTTAATACACTTGGTGAAGGAAATAAGGAAAGTGTTAGAGCCAGGGAAGATCGTGTATTATTATTATTATATATTTTCATTGTAGTATTATCCCGAGATCTACAGTTGTAAAGAGCAATATTTTGGTGGTTAATTAATACTAAATTTTGTTGATCACAAGGAAGACAGTTGAGAGTGAGTGAGAGTCACGACTGTGATAGTGTGCAAATTGTCATTAATGTGTTACAAAGTTCTTCGTGTTCTGGTGCTATTCGTACACTGAAGTCCATAACCACATGATACTCTTCAATCCTCGACTTTTTAAAGATTGTGTAAAGCCTCCTACTTCTCTGTCTCCCTCCAAGCACACTCATGCTGTTTGGATGGTCAAAATTTTAGAAAGGCCTCTTCCCTTCGTCGTTTTTGTTACATGCTTTGTATGTGCCAGTTTTCTAATGCTTTTTTTAATATTTCAGTGCTCTGTATTCATAAGGAATTTTTTTTTTTACCTCTGCTATTTGCAGCCATCCAAGTGAGGCTTGGGAGAGCGCTGGAGTAGAACAAACAAAATGGGTTTTTAAGAGCAAAACCTCTTTGCTAGAGGGCATCATTAGACAGCTATTGCTGTGAAAACTCCTGGTTAAATTTTAATACTGTCATTTCTAAATAATTTCTCTTAGAATGACAGTTAGGATGCTTATATGCTTCCAGTTTTACTTAAAAAGTTGTATATAGAATATTAAAAATAATTCAATCTGGAATTACTGCCTTTTATGCTGTGAGTGTAAGGGGGCTCTGCAAAGAGGTTGCTTTTAGCTTCTCTGTCCTTGAACAGATGAAGAAAAAGAACTAAAGGAGAGACAGGAGAGACCTAGAGTAGCTAACGCTCTGACATTCTTTATCCAGTGTGCGAGAACTGAGTCGAACCCTAATTTGGGGAAAAAAAAATAAATTAGGCATTGTTTAAAGTGCCTGTTAAGCTTGGTTTACAGGCACTGTTTTTTGGTGATCAAACTTCTCTCTCTTGCTGTGCTTTTGTCCAGCTCCTTTGTCCTACTAGCTGGCAGATTTCAACACCTGTTCCTTTAAAACAAATATACCAGATTGTGCAGGATTCCCTAATGCTGCTGGCACCAGGCATACTTTTGCCAGTCAGTGTAAAACACATCTGGCTCCATACAAGTTTGTTTGATCCCCTTAGAGATATCCAGTTAATACTTGATTTTAGTGTTTGAAGAGTGGATCTAAGCTCCCACGTCAAATCTTGCTGACCAGGGAGCAGACGCTTAGTGACGCTGTGCCCGGATGAATCTGTAGTCTGAATAGAGCTGATGAGCTAGAGGAATAGATGAAAATTCCGCATGTTCTCTGAGGTATAGGTTGGGAAGTGGGGCACTGATATATTAAGTAACTTAAAGATGAGGTCAGACAACAGTAACATTGGAAAACTGGAATAGGAAGCCTTCCTTCTGATGTTCAGTTTGACACTCTGACCAAAGAGAGATCTTTGACACGAGGGATCCAGTCCACTTAATACTTTGGGTTTTAACGCTTCAGTTATTAGAGCATTGTATTTTACCCTGACTTTATCACACTAAATGTGACTATTGGTCTTTTAACTTCAAACCTCTTTGATATTAGCTAATTCAGTATAATTAAAACTAATCAGTCTGAGCTTCTCAAGCTTTATGTGGCTTTATGTTAAGTCTCAGTGGCTTTATGCATCTTATAGGTGAATTCTAATGGTGCCATTATTTTGTTTGAATCTCAACCATACTGGTAGTGTACTTTTTAGATGTCCTCTACAGTGAAAGGTTTCAGAGAGCATTGATCTTTAACACAATGAAAATTGACTCATATCTCTTGGCATTGTTCTGATATTCATAGTATGCAAGTCATGTTTACTGAAGCCGTGCAGTGAACTGGGAAGTGTAATGACTACAAGTGGCTGGGTAGAATGAGAAATGAATAAACGAATATCAGAAATTCTGATACCATCTTTTTTTCCTTCACTCCAAATTAAATTATTCCAAATTAAATTATGACACTGTATCGTGACATGTTTTGAACCTCTAGGAGATTGAAGAACTTGTCAGGAAGCTGGAGTATGAGATGCTCAATAAAGAGTCAGCTCAGCAGCAGCAACAGCAGCATCTCAGAAGTAGGCAGAGATGGACTTCAGATGGATGGGGACTTTCAAGTGAAGCTGTGGAAATGAATGCAGACAGACAGGTGACAGCTCTGCTAAGACAGGCCATGAATAAATGCAGGCAGTTTATAAATCTGCATCAGCAAAGGTAAGTGCTTTGGTCTCAGATTTTACTAAGATACTGCAGTCCTTACAAGATATCACAGCGAAACAGCAGGCTAAATGTTCTGCTGTGTTGAGGAGGGACTATGCATCTACGTTTGATCAGTGCAGTTTTGTGATGTTGCCCAAAGGATACCTGAAGATTCCTGAGAACATTGGAATAAGAAATATGAAATAATTTATTTGTGTTCGAATTGTGATTTGTTGCGTGGCGATCGCCGTCTCTTCATGGGGACAGTGGAAAAAATAACAATACTTCTCAGCAGCAAAGAGGAAAAGGATTTTAGTCTTGTTCTTTCATCTCCCAAGAAGATGGATAGAGACTTCAGCGAAGCCTGATCTCCTGGGATCACAGGAAGTAGCTGAAACAATTTAAATTGAATTTCCATCTCCACTGTCGTACCGTAGACTGAATTCCCTGTCACGCAGTCATTTTTGATGGGATTTATAAATTCTTCTTCAGTCAGCCTCAATTTCACTTTTCCCTCGTCAGTTTTTAAGTTAAGATATCAGCAACAACAACAACAAAAAAAAAAACAAAAAAAACAAAAAAAAAATCAAGAAAGCAGCAGTTTCATGAGAGGTATATAGAAATATCTGTCTTCTTGTGAAGGTTGCCTAGCAAAAGTGGGTGATAATTTGCAAAATTATGAAATACTGTATTACATCCATTAGGGCTACAGGAGTTAGAAATTACATTTCCATGTGTATTAAGAGTCTACCACATTTCAAGGTTCATATAAGGTCCTGAGAGTGTACCTGGGACTGAAGATGCTTTCCATTATGAAGAGGTTTTTCTGCGAAACAACTGATATATTAAAAATGGCTTCGATAGGCTTTGAGTGGAGTTATTGCACTCTTAAGTCTGTTTTCATTTTGAAAGGGCTGGAGCTCTACTCAGTGTAGATCAACAACTCCTATTGCAGAAATAGTCACTAGAAGAGCAGATAAATCTCTACAGTCATATTCACAAGTCAGAATTCTATCAGTGAAGCATTCAAAGAAAACAGCAACTAGTTTTTATTATTTACCTGAAAACGTAATGGAACGAACAAGCTTTTTACTTTTGCTAAATGATAAAAGGATGGCTTCATGAGTTGGTCCAGAAACAAGGAAATCACCAGTAGTGAGGAAGTTAACTGTTTACTGTTATATTCCAGCCACAGAAAGATCCTCAACTTACCACAAAATGTGGTGATGAAATTTAAAGAGGATGGGGACAGGTTGAATCATGTTGCTTTGGAGCAATTCCAGATTTGAATTGTGTGCCTTGGATTCGGCTTTGGTGTTTGCCTGGTGGTTCAGGGAGGAAAGGAGGAGAAGTTGGCTTATTTTAGAAGTTACAGGGCTCACCTAACTTGGCTGACAGAAAGATGTGCTTCCTGAATGGATGACTTTCAGATAATTGTTTCCTATAATGCAGTCGTTGTGCCTGGGAAGATTGCAATGTTAATTCTGTCTTTCACTTCAGCTTGAGAGATGAGCAATGGAATTGCGCCGTGCTTGAAGATCTCCTGGAAAATACAGAAATGGATGTGTTTTTCGCACTTTATAGTCAGGTAAGCATGAAATTGAACAAAGCTTCCAAGTTTAAATTACAGCTGTATCCGGAAATCAGCTTTTCTTGTTTTTTTGGGGAACCATTACAGATGTATTTGGACCCGTTTCTGCTGTTAGTCACTGCCAGTTCTGCTCTTTGTAGCCTGGATTAGCATTCACTTCAGTTAATTGTGAACTACTTTCAGCCTTTGGAATTTTACTGAGTTGTTGTTCTTTTTGTTCACTTAAAGATCCTTTCCAGAGGTTATCCTGTTGCATTTCCTTCTGTGTTTTTGGTTTACAGACAGATTTACAGTCTGATTTTCATGTAATGAGACAAGGGTTTTGTTTAGGCTTTAATCAGCATTAGAAAGTGTTTGCCTTGATTGTATTGCAAAAGTAATTGGCAGAAGGACTGCTAGTTAAATTTTCTGGTATCATTATACATATTGTTTTCAAAAAGAGCATCACCTCTTTAGGTAATTTGCTATCTATTGACTGCCTGTCAATGCCACAAAAAGCATTAAAAATGAATCATTGTGGTCCCTACATTTTATCTGCAGACTTTGGTTGAGATACGCAACTAGCATCAGAAAAGAGATTTGGTGTTGCAGCTTTTCCCATCCAAGTTTCTTGCCCCTCAGAGCTGGGAGTGGTTGCAGTCACCTGTATCATAAATTGGGAGCTTCAGAGGCCAGCAAGCCAAGGAGGGACCACTTAGACTAAGGGTCTCTCAACTTTCAGCCTTCTGAACTCTTCATCCTCTCGTAAGGTAGATGTCTTTTTGAGGTCAGCTACTCTCAGGAAGAATTGGAGTGAGACTCCTGTAAATTATACCTGTATTAGAAGATACACCTGGAAGGTAGCACATGTTTTCAGATCCTTACTCTGATTTGGGTAAGGAATTTGCATCAAGAACTCCTAAAGCTCATGGGAATGTGATAATCCCTTCGGTCTCTGCCTGGCGTGGGGACACTCAGACTCCATTCAGAGCAGAGTCCCTCTCCGAGCCTCCCTGGAAGAGATTTACCTCTGAATATCTGGCAGCCTCATGGTTAAGCTGCTGTCCTGGAATGGAAGATCTCACTTTGTGCTAATGAATTAAATCAAGCAGAGTGGGAATTCAAACTTGTCTTACACTTTCCAAGAGCATCTTGGCCTCTGGGCATAATAATATAAACACCAGCAAGCCATTCTGGCATGTCTTGCAGAGTATAACATTTGAAGGTGTTTTCTGAAAGATCATGATCATCATTACCAGCCTTCTAGTTGTAAGTCCAAGCTATATGTTCCTTTAGTTTTGTTTTTTAAAAATTGTTATATTTATTTTAATAATTTTCTTCATTGTGATTTTTTTAATTTTTTTTTTATTGATTGGGTTTTTTTGTTTGGTCGTAGCTTTCTTTCAAACCATCTTGCCACCATGTTGGTCTTGACAGTTTGGTATATTGTGAGTGGGTATGACTGTCAGGAGCTGCTGAGTTCTGTTCCAGCCTTCAGCTCCTTCTCACTGTTTTCTGCTCTGTGGCCTACTGCACATAGAGTTCCTAACATTTTAGTGGGACTTCACAGAAATAACATCTGCTCAGCAGAAGAGTTCTTACTTTGTGAATTGTTCTACTGCTGCCCTTGAGTTTGGTTGTCTCTGATAGAGCCTCATCATCTCTGTCTTTTATGAAGGCATGAATTCAAGATGTGTGGCATGTTAAGATGAATGCTGAAGCAGCTGTATAGGACTTAGTGGAAGGGAAGAGAGACAGACCTGGCGGCTGAGTGCTGCTGCTGCTGGCTGTGAATCATTGCCAGGGGAACCCTTTCCCAAAAGGCCTTGGCTCTTTTAGCACTTCAGTTCAAAGACAGTGCTTTCCTTTGTTTCGAAGTATTTTTATCATCAGACTGTGCAGGACTAACCAGGAATGTGCTAATTTTTCATGTTATTGTAGCTCCTTTCTGTCCTAAAAAGTTTTATAATCCTTGTCCTGCATTCCCAGAGATCATACCACTTGGCTGTAGTAAGCTGGATATTGCTTTTCTACATAGGTAGAAATGTTGCTCAAGTTGCTGACAATTTAATTGTCTTCTTGTGATGGTTGTTGGATTTCTTTGGCACAGAGCATCTGAACAGCATGGCATGTATTCTGCAAGTTTTGAGAGGTTAAAATCATTGTTTTGCAGATTACAGATGCATGCAAACAGAATATGTAATTTTCACAGTACCCAGTCCTTTTACCCCTCTAGGAGGTTACCAATGACCTTTGATAAACACAGATTTTGATATCTTGAAGGCAGAAATTTAAGAGCAACACTCTCACCTCACTGCACTTGTTAAACTAGATGTACTGTTCAGTGTATACTTGAGGGACAGTGCATTATGTTTTGTTCATAATATTCCCTGAAGAAATAATTAATTTGTGTAAATATGCATTAGATACATCATTGGTGGTTTTGTATTTATATTTATTCCTATAAAGTTTAGCCCAGAGATATTCTGGGACTTATTTGTTGAAATTCCTTAAAACCTATACATATTTAGCCTGCAGATATACAAAACAGAATTTCTGTTCTCAAGTATAATTGTATAACAACACCAGCTATGATTCCAACTTCACTATCCTTAATTCACCTGTAAAGAAGTATGTGCTTAGTAGAACAGCAATTTATAAAACATTTATTAGGGCTCACAGTGTAACATGTTCCTACTTTTGGTTATGCTTATCCTGTGAGTTGATAGGGGAATTGATTTTTAAATCTTTTCCACTCTGTTTTCTTACAATTTGTAGAACACATTATATTGGCAAGTATTAGGAAACTAACTGTTGCACCTCTGTATCTTACATTCATTCTTTTCTTTAAAGAGGATTTTCCCCTTTATCCTAATTTTCAGAACCATGGATGCAGATCTCTCTGGAAAGCCAGATAAGTTTTGCTTTCCTACATTTCATGTTTCAGCTTACAGCCTTCTGGAGGCAGATCGAGATCAGTAAGAGATTCGCTTGAATGATACTGAGCTCAGGAGCATAAGCCTCTGGCTGAGAAGTTGCTTTTAAATAAGCTCATAGCCCTGGGTACATTAGTTGCATTTTAGAGACAGCAGATGATGCAGGCAGACTGTCATGGAAACAGCAAAGTAAACTTGAAATCCAGCATGGATCAAGTTGACTGATGTTTGCATTAGTTGTTTAAATAAACATTACTCAGTCCAAATACTTAATTCTTCTGTTTGTAAACTACAGTTCATTCCTATTTCTATTTCGACCAGATTTAGAGAATAACAAATGAGGGTATTGGTGGCACAAGTAGCAATTGTATCCATTAGATGTTATGAAAAAAAGTGAATTCCTAGTCTTCGGGGTAGCTTACCCGATCGTATAACTGAAGAATCAAACTCATCTCACACTGGAAGGCTTTTGGTCTGACTTGTGTGACCGTTCCTGTGGCTGCTGTTTGCATGTGCATTCACTTCTCCTCCTTGCTTCTGGAAGCCGGTCTGGGTAGCTGTGAGCATCTGATAGGGCTGCTCACTGCTGGTGATGTTTGCACATCTGCACCCCCTTTGCCATACATTTGCTGGATGCACCTGGCCAGTGGGTGCCTGTGCCACTTCTGGTGCTGTTGACAGCACTGTGGCACCTCACAGGTTATCTAATTGTGAATCCTGCTGCGTTAGAAAAACATGAAGGGTTACCTCTCAGTCCAAGTCATACTTGATACAGACTGGTAAGGGTCAGAGTGAAGAAAATTAACATTTTAAACAGGAAACAATTACAGAGGAAAACGGTACTGAAGTCATGATGTCTCGGTCATTCGCATACAAATTACTGTTAAAGGTCCTGAGACCATTTAGCCAAAAAGGACAGAATAGGTCAGGTGATGTGTCTTTTTTTTTATTCTTACTTAGTGTTGTTTTTTGTAAGTTTCTGGAAGAACAGTTTTTAAAGACCAAGAGTACAACACAATCTATATACAAGTGTAGAAATAAAAGTTATATACAAGTATAGAAATAAAACTTATATACAAATGTAGAAATAAAACGTAGGTGTCTGTGTTAAGATTTAAGCTCTTACTTGCATTTCTCTCCAGAGAAGAATGAAATAATTTCTTGCCCTGAGTATCCTGGACAAGACATCCTTTACCTAACTTAAGTGTCTGTTTAGGGTGAACATATTGGATGTTTTAGATTCTGCATCAATTTACTAATCTCTCACCAGTTTTAGGATTTTGTCTTGTTCATTCTAGTACCTCAGTGGTTTCCATGGAAAACTTGTAACAATACTGAAGAGCCCAGGGAAACTTTGGGAAGTGGCTGGTTTTCCTGACTTTTGGAGGGGAGTTCTCTTCTTGGAGAAAGGTTATGGCAAAAGGAGGTTGATTGATTTCTCTGGTTTGTGTGACCTGGCTAAATTTGGGTTAGGACTGTTTGGCGGATGATTGATTTTGCTTGTTTTTATATGAATTTACCTGGCAAAAGGAATTATGGTTTACAGAGCATCCTTCAGGTGAAATGGCTTCTTTCAAAGAATATTCCCTTAATACAGGGATCTCCTGTAAGTGCATTTGCCTCTCTGACAATTCATCACGCAGAAAAGAGACGGAGTTCAAAGAGTTGCTGTGACATTTTGAATCCACCGTGGACAAAAGAATTAGCTGTCTTCCTGTGTGGTGGGATCTTGTAGGGTTTTCATATTGCATGGGTTTTGTAATCATCTTCCCCATCAATGCTTCTAGGACCATCTACGGAGCAGAGGTGACTCAGCTGTCATGGGTCACCCTGAACATTTGGCACGTTTTACCTAACTTCAGCTACCTGAGATACATGTATGGTTTGAATAGACTACTCCAAGAGCATTTTTTCTGGCATCCTTTGAGACATTTAACTTGCTTTAATTTGCTCGGCTCTTTTCTTTCTATGTAGTTGTTGATATCTTTTAGACTTTTCATATTTGATACACGAGAAGTCTGCAGAAACAGCCCTGGGGACACAGGAGTTTTTACAGCAGAGCAGAAAATGATGAGGTTTGGGTGTTTGGAGAGGAGCAGGAATGGGGCTGGTTGGTTGTCTAGGGAACAACTAACTTTGAACTTAGTCTATTTGAACACTGATGAGCACGCTTTACCACTGACCTTTGGGCCAGAAAAGAGGATGTTTGGAAATAAACCAACACGAAAACAACAACAGATGTTTCTTTCACCTCTTAACAAATGTTACAAGCTGTTCTCTGAGTTTATCAGAGAATCTGACGCTAAGAGAAACTGAACAATGAGGTGCTCAACCATAGCAACATGGAAATACTATCATTAGCTTTCAAAGGCTGTTTTTTTTCCCTTTAATTTTACAGATCAAGGAAAGCCACATCGCTTCATGACTATCTTGGAAAGATTTCTTTATGATGGTACAAGCCATAAATTATCCAAACTTTACATGCTAGAATATGATTGCATTGTGATTTTATTTTTTTCAGATTGAAGGGCATCAAGCACATGGTTTAAGCACATGTGCTAAGATCAAGTGGTTGTTTAACATTTCCATTACCTATATCCAAAATGAAATGGACTATCATACTATGTATGGGCCTATGTGGGTAGAAACAGTGAACATCACGCTATGACAACACCAAAACTGTCATCACTAACTTGTTTTTCAGTAATATTTTTTGCTTCTGTAATGATAGTAATTGACATTCTCTAACACTTTTTTTTTTAGTTATTTTCAGTGCTAAATTTATGTCTTCTGCTCATTAATCCTGTAGGAGCTCCGACTGGCAGGTTATTTAGCTAAACTGGCAAAGGTGCCAATGGGGATGTTGCACAGGATCCTGAACTTGTTGCTTCCCTCCAGCTCACAACGTGAGGTTCTTTCTGTCCTCGATTCCATCAGCAAATATTGTGATGGTGTTGCTGAAAATGACAGTAATGCAGATGAGTCTGGCAGCTGTAAGAAAAGGTAAGGGTGGTATTTTTTTTGGTAGACCATGACAAGAGAAGATTATTGCTTTATATGTATCTGCTGGACAAGGAGATTGACAGCAATAGAAAAAGTCACAGGTGCATGAGTTTTGTTTTGAAATAGTTTTGTGGCATAGAAATACTTTGCAACTGACACCTTATTTTGTGAAATATTCTTACTATACTAAGTTTATTGATAAAGACTTAATAAATCTCATAACTTTATGAATGAAGTGGTTGTTTTATAGATTTATAAATCTTGTTCTTATAATTTTTTTTCTATTGACTTTAATTAGAGTTTATTAAAATATTTTCCTTACAGCTTTTTGTATTTATCACATTCATAGCACACCAGATACCAGATGTCTATAAGTCCTAAAGACATAAAGGACGTCCTCTTTTCTAATAATGGAAGCTTCAATTTTGCAGATGCCTATCCCTTTGTAGTTCATTACTAAAGTCCTGAGTGGCCTTTGTTTTCTCCCTTTACTCACAGAGACAGATAGTCTCCTAGATCCTTCATCCCTCCAGTTTATCCCCATTAACACCAACTGAATAGCTGTACAGCTCACACCAAGAGGTGAGAGGTGCTCCCAGACCCTCTCCCAACTCCCTGCCATGACGTGGAAAGGGGAGAAAAGCAGATACTGTGGCACAGACTCCTCTAGTTGTCAGATGTGAGTTGTCAAGGAACAGATAAGGGTCCTTGGGACCATGCCCTCTGAGGTGTGATCTTAGCTGATTTAAATGATTTGTGGCAGGGCTGCAAAAACACTTGAGTGCTCTTACTGACTGTGTTTGTGGTGGTATTGTCATGGGTTTGGTAGCTAAAACCAGAAAAGGCAGGAAATTGTGTATTTGGGGATTTGATGCTGGGAATTTTTTTTCTTTCCTGCTTCTTCAGGAAGAACCAAAAGTTGTGGCAAGCACTGGAGAGCAAAGTAAGGCAAGATATGATTAACAAAAGTTTGGAAAAGATGACTTCTCTAAACCAGAAAAAAGACAGGTAAGGAGAAAACAGGAGGAAACAAACAATTTCCTTAATACTCCATTTCTGTACATATCCACAAAATTCACAGATTTTTCCTATACATTGCCCATTATCCCTATGATTTATTATAAGGCTACCATTACTTATGCAATTTTTATCTCATAAAATTATATGTAAATTATTGGAGATTGGAATGGAAATTACAATTATATCTGTAGAAATACGATTTTCTTTACCTTCCAAATTCACCACTTCTAGGTCAGGATATGATATAGGAAATATATATACATAAAATATTGGGCTTTTTTTGCCCAAGTTTTCACTTTTCAATTTCTTTTTTTTTCATTAATGTAGTTTGATAAAGAAGAAGCAACTTGCCCTCTTGGAAAAAGCATCATTCATTCATCTCGGATATTCGCCTACACATCCTCTTGTGGAACAGCCTGATCCACCTGTTCCTTTGAACACCGCAACTGCCGAAGCCATAGAGCTGTTAGAGACAGGGAAGAAGGTAGTTTTGTTCCGTGAGCCGAGTGATCCAGTGCTTTCTTTGCATAATTCTCCAAGGAAAAAGAAAAAGAACTTTCTTAATTCCAAAAAGGCTGCTCATGCAAATACGGACTCGTGAGGGCGACTTCCATTCCAAAGTATCAATTAGGGAAGAGGAAGTTACATAGAATTCAGTAAAATATTGAGAAAGAATGTTGTGTGGAGTTTAAATAACATGTGTGTTGCTTGAATCTCGTTTGTCTGACATTGTAAATAGCTTTAATTTTGGACTGGCACAGTTGGCAATGTGTACTGTGTGGTTTTTAACTCATGTCAGTGTATGATGCAGTTGATGAAATATGGGGCTCTTATGATGCACATTCTGGCAGATAGGACTCTGTGTTCCTTCAGTAAATTTTGATAATTTTTGCACTGATTTTACCTTAGCTGACTTTTCATAATTTATATAAGAAATGTATTTATTATCTAAAGCCAGTACTGATTTACTATCCGTGTAATACGCTGTGCTATAGCAGATGACATGAAGAGATGAAGTGGATGACCCACAAGTCCTCTATTCTATGATTTTCTGTTACTCTAGCTAGTTTACTGTTCAATGTTGTGTTCTTAATAGCTTTTCAATATTAATTCTGTGCTCTGTGTCCTACAGTGGTAACTGGTACTCCAGATCTTCAGCATATACACATGTATTTATTAGCCTTACAGCTTTTCACTGCTGCTTCTAAACTTACTTCAGGTGAACTATGAATGTGAGTACGGTTCAAAAATTATGTTAAATATTTGGAACCTCTTGCAGTCTTTTTCCTGGTGAACCAGTATCATCACACTTACTTAGTAGAAAAGGGAAAAAGGTAAATGGGCATGTCATACCTTCAGAAGGTTTTGTTTGGTTGCAAGGCTGCCAACTGTCACAATTTTAGGTGGGTATTTTTGAAGTTCTTATTTCTGGATTTCTCTGAATTTATGAAAATGTTTCTTTATATTTCATAAAGAGATCATTTCTAAACCTTTCTAGTTGACAGAAAAAAAGCCTGTAAATATGAACTCTGAAAATAGGAACACGTTTAAAGAAACACATATTTGTTAATATTTCATTACATTCAAGCCTGTTTTGAGGGATGTTTTTTAACTGTATTTGAATGCTGTGCTCTGGGGGTACTGTGATCATATATTTTGCAGTTTTTCATGTATAGTGTTGCTGTCTCTTTCTATTAATAGGGTGCCAATTTCATTTTAAAAATTAAAATATTACAGTGTACATGTATTTGCAGTTGGCATCTATTTCAAGTAGAAAAAAAAAAGTCATTTTTTTCCTCACTTCTCTTGACAAACTTAAATATTCATCCAACAGTAAACAACAATTAGTGTTTCATATCACTGTTAGCATTAGAAAAAGTATGCAGTAATTAGCCTGATAATCCTAATTATTTTTTGATTGCATTCTTCAGTGTTTTCATAGAAGTCATCGCTCTCACAGAAAGAGGAATCTATCATGGGTGTGGGAGTTCTGAGTCGCTGTGTTTTAATGTGTGTGGTATATTTATCATTCCCAAGATGTGGGTGGGTAAAGATGGGGTCTGTCCTGCCTTGGAGGAGGCTCAGACATTTCAGAAAGGCCCTCTGCAAAACAAGCAAATAGGAAAACCTGAGCAGTGCTCAGGGCTGCGGGGAGCACTTGAAAGCTGAAGTACCCTCTCTCAAGCGTGAGTTCTCTTCCAAGATTTCTTCTCAAGCCAAGACTCCAGGCTGTTACGATATAAAAGGGAGGTGACAGTACTGATCGCAAATAAGACAATGAGACCAATAGCTTTAATCAATTACAATAATATGGTACAACATCTGAGTATTGATTGCAACATCGATACAGATAATCCGTATGTCTAATAGTAGAAAGCTGATTTGTAACCTCATCACAAATTTGAAGCAGCACAGTGATTGGAACTATTCTAGCAGGGAAGGTCATGCCCTGCTGTGAATCAGTTTCATATCGTATCACCACATATTCAAAAAAGCGTCCAGATCTTAACACCTCTTGTGCCTTGTGAAAGAAGTACTGGCCAGGTAATAGCCTGCTTCAGTGAAGTGTTGGCTTATGTTCAGCTTTGAGTCATTCAGAGGACATAAGAGGGCCAGCTGTTGTGTGTGCAGTTCTGTGTGTGTACTATAGGTATCAACATCCGTATTTCACAGGTGAAGTCGTCCAAGGAGCGTATACTGGACAAGCCGTTCGTATTCATCAATAAAATGAGTAACATAAGGCCAAATTCTTCAGAATTTTGAGTGTTACCCACATGGGATAAATTATTCTTCCTTCTCACTAAATTAACACAGAAAGGGGCACCTTGCAGTCTGGCCGAACCTCCTGCTTTAAAAGGATGTAGCCAAATTAAAAGGATAAAAAAGAACCTGGTACTGTTGCTGGTATCACACTCATTGTAGAACTGGGACTTTCAAAAAATACCGTACTTGTTTTGCAGCTCTTCCTGTTGGTTTCTACATGGCTATGGAAGCTCCATCCCTGGAAGTTTTTAAGGGCAGGCTGGATGGGGCTCTGGGCAGCCTGATCTAGTGGGAGGTGTCCCTGCCCATGGCAGGGGGATTGGAACTGGATGATCTTCGAGGTCCCTTCCAACCCGGACAATTCTATGATTCTGTGATTTTAATGAGATTGAAAGTACTGGAAATGATGGACCCTCTAATTAATCTCACACTTAATTGCATTCCCCTGGAAGTTCATTTAGTTTTCTTCTTGTCTCTGACTGTTGATGAGGTACTCCCGTCTCCGCTGGGGCTGATGTCTCCCCTCGACCTGAAGCCATTGACCAAGGAGCTGAAATGTGCAAAAGTAACTGCCCTTTGGCAGTGATGCTTTAATCCACATAGTAAAAACTGGCTTTCTGGCAATGGTATAATTTATTGAAGAAATTATTCTCCATGCTGGACTAATGAACTGTAGCTTTTTGCTATCATTTCTTCAGAATGTGCTTAAATAATGTTACCTCGCAGCCTGCACCCACTGCATAGTGCATCCCTCATGCCCAGGGACCTGCTTGGGCACAACCTGCCCCCCAGTTCAAGATTTTCAGGAGGCTTATTAGTTGCCTACAAGGCCCTCAGTGTTACCATCAGCCCAACTTTCTGCTCACGGTGAGATCCCTCATGAAGGACACCATAGTGTTTGCATCAGTAGGGAACAAAATGATAGCACCATACAGAGACTCAAAGAAAAATATTTTAAGATATTTTGATCCTTTTAAGATTAAATGGGCACTTACTAGAATAAATTTGTTTAAAATTATCAAGTTTTCCAATGTCTGTAGATTTAAACAGAGTCAGTATCCGTATGCTTCAGGATAGCTGCAACTATTTACAACACAGGGGTAAGTGTTCACCAGATTTTCTGCCGTGTCATCTTAAGATCCTGTTGTTCATATTGTGTGCTGTAGATTCTTCACAAACACATTTACTGAAGTCTGATTACTTTGAGTAATGAAATTCTTTGCTACATCTTTTAATAGAGATTAAAGGAAAAATCACATTGTTGTAGATTATAACATGAAGCCTGCATAGTTCCCTTTAGAAAGGAATAAGATTTCAGAAGATGATTTATTCTCCTTGTCATATTTCTGGCTTGGCATATTGGAGATACAGATACTGGATTAATATGCAAGATGTGTTGCTCACACAATTGCTTAGTTTAAGAGCAAGCTTTTAAATAAAATACGTAGTTTTAAAGGTGTTTGTTTTTACTAAAATCCCCACTTTAGGAAAAACATCTTAGGGAAGTTGTACACAAAGTGTGTTATTGAGCAGTTATTGAGCTGAAAAGATTTCCGTGAAACAAGTGAGTGGAAACTTCCTACGGTAATTTTCCGTTTGTTTTCCCTATCCTCAGTGTTATGTATTAATTTATAATAAGGTAGAATGCACATGCTAAGCCTAACGAAGATCGATTAATACCAAAAATGAATGATGGAATATTCTGGCTGAGATTTTCAACACTATGTCAAAAAGTCAGTCGGTTGTAAAGAAAAGTGAAAATGCATGTATGGACGTGACACCGCTACAGAATAGTACAGAAATAGAAGAAAGAAGACTAATTTTTGTGGAATTAATTGTTATGTTTAGTAGATAACTTTATCTTCACTTATTGCTAGAGTAGTTTTATTTTCAGATTAATTTTTAAAGTGACAATGTCTCTTTAATAAGGTCAATTCTGTAAAAGACTCATTTGCTTTATTTGAACCTGGGGAAATCATGCTGCTTTCTTTCATTATCTCGTATTTACCCAGTTGCTATTTGAACACCTTTATTTCTTCTGGGGAATGTTAACTTTTTATTCTGTTATCTTAGTACAACCCAGTGCTAATAATTACACTCCCTTTCATCAACAGCTCTCGCTTCCTGAGAGACTTGCAGCAGGATTCTCAAAGCACCAAACACCAAGTCCGCTCACTCAGCTGACCCAGTTCCCCTCTGCCCTGTGCCAAAATGTTTCGCTGCCGTGCTGATGTAACTGGTGCAGAAACAGGTGTACCAGCATAAACCTTGATTTCCTTACTGAATTATAAAAGTTATATTGTCACAGGCTGAGAGCTCTACGAGAGTCCATCCAAGCATTTGTACCAGCCAAGCAGTATTGTGCAAGTGATAAACACTATCCTCCTGGCCAAGTGCTCCAGGTAGGGTCCAGCCTTTGCCGCCTTCTGCTCCACCACCCAAGTGCTCTTCTGCAAAATGGGTGGCAAAGGCCACCAGCTCAGGTCTTCAGTATGCTCTTTCCAGGAGCAAGGCGGGGAAAGTCAGACTCAACAGTTCTGGAAGGTTATGGAGTGTGCTCACCACTTGCCTTTGCGTTGCAGACAAGCTATGATATAAATGGCCCTTTTAAGGAGAACTGGTAAAGCCCATCTCTGTGTTTGAGCAGTCTGTGCTTGTTGGTGTATAAAACAGCTAGTTGTTTTTCCCACCTCAGCTGTATCAAGAAGCTTGAGAACCATGTTGACTGAAAGTAATTAGTTTTCCCTAAGGTTCGGACATTTCTCTGGGGAGCACGGGACAGGCATTTGGTTATATGTTCATAGAGATAGAAGCTTTTGGACAAATGAGGTCCTGCGTTCTGTGGAGAACCAGCTCAGTGATGGTGGTAAAGAGCTGTTTCTGTAGTTAAAACCTCAAAGAGCTCCAGAAGAACCCCACAATTTTAGGTCTTCCAGGGTGAAGAGAGTGACTCTGTGCAACAGCCAGTGATGGCTGCAGTGTCCTAGAAACTTCTTGTGTTCCCAGTTGAGGAAGATAATCCTTGAGGGGGGAGTCACTTTTATTTTAATGAGGTCTACTAGAGACGTTAAACATCAATTGTCTGAATATTTTTCTTTCACCTCTGCCCAACACCCTCACAAAGTGCCTAGGATAACCAGTTTCCTTACAGGTATGATCCTGCCTTACGCGCCAGAGTCTCTGTCTTGTTGCACAGAGATGTGACAATTTGTCATGTGCACAGGGAGCTAAACACCTAAGGACGGCTCCTGGGCTTCTTTGTCAACTCCTTTCATCCACTTTCCTCTTCTATCAGGAGTGAGCTAAACCAAGAAGCCTGTGTGAATTCCAGAGTGGGTGAATAAAGATCTGGGAGCCAAGTGCCCCATGCACTGCATTACACGTGTGAGTAAAACAAGTGGAAAATCATACTAACACTGGAGTAAGGAGGTTCACAGCCAACTGTTGCATATGCAGCATGGTGGGAATTGGCTCCTAAATAACACTGCGGTGGAAAGAGGGTTCATGAACCATCCATCTCCTGCAAAACTGACCCAGAGAAAATGTGGGTTCAGCGAGTTTCCCATAGGCTTTTGATACAAAGCAAGGAGCTGCCACACCACTGGAGCATGTGCTGACAAGGATCCTTAAAAGCATCTTCCACGTTGCTGTCAAGAGTGAAGTTAATCCCTGATACCAAGCCTAGACTGTGGAATGAGTAAAATGAGATTACATATTTTATTCTGAGAGTAATTGTATTGCTGCCTTTGGGTATGTGCTTGAGAGGTTTTCTTCATAATTGAAATGTAGAAAGAGAGCACTTCTAGCATTTGGAATTAACATTTGCCATGAACACTTGATAAGGAAATTATGATAAGAAAAGCTCTATATGTTTCGGGGAGAAAAAAACCCTGCAGATTTTACTGGGCATACTCTTGACTTCTCCAATTTTTATGCATAGGAATAGTTTCTTAAAGGCAATAATACTATTTACATGAATAAAGATGTCAGGGTTTGGTTAATACAACCCCTGTACGCTGTGATTCAGCGTCATATCAGACTCGAGAGCAATTCAGTGTGCCACCAAACTCTGCTAGCATGTTCTGTCAGGCACGCTCTGTGCATAGGGTATGTGCTGCAATTTGTTTTGCTTTATTTTGACTATTTAAATGTCGTAGTGTCTCATCAAAGCTAAATGTTGTGGCTTTCCTCGTAACTGAGAGACAGGTACCGGCACTACCCTAGAATGGTTCATCTAACACCTACAACATGTGTTATAGGTGTGTTTTATAGAAAATATGCTGAATGCCAGACAGGATTAGGAGGGAGAATAACTGTATTTTATTAGACTGACAAGTATACTCAGGCAAAGCAGAGGAAGTTTTCAGGATTTAAGTTTTTCTTCAAAGAAAACCAGAAGAACTTTTCAGCTCTGTTGTTCCAATGGGAGATTTCAGTCAAATACGTGATTAGAGCTGGTCAATATTTTAAATGAAGGAATGACTTTCCTTTCAAAATCAAGCTTGTTTAACACATTAAACAAAATCTGAAATAAAAACATTTAGTCGGGTTTGTTTGAACTTCCCTTTTTCCTCTTTTGCTTAATTCTTTTAAATGGCTGAAAATCTTACTGTTTCCCTTTTATGAAAATGTCTGTTTTTTTAACAGAATCAAAACACATTACAAAATACTTGGGTAAAAGAGTTGGTCATTTTAAACCAGTCCTTTAGGGCTAAATCTACAATCTTGGGATCTTTTATTAGTGCTAATAGTAGGCTTTGTATTTAAGTATCCAATACCCAAAATGCGATCTTCAGTTAATTCTTCTCCACTACGGTCTAGGTCTAAAGACACCTACATTCCAGAAGCCTTGATTACCTAAATTTTTATGGATAATTATGTCAATTTGGTAGTTTTTATTTAAGAAGAATTTCTTTCTAACGCATTCCTAATGAGTCTGTAGGGCTTCACAAGATAAGAATGGGTTTGTTTTTTATTTAAAAAAACCAAACATGTTTCATCCTCAGTAAACTGTCAAATGTATAAAAAATATACAAAACAGCCCTAGAAATCGTATGAAGGTGCAACTTGAGAGCCTTCCCCTGCCTGTATAAGTGGAGGCACCATAAGCTGGAAAGCAGTATTCCCTGAAACCAGGCTGAGGTATGATACTATTATTGCCATAGGGTTAACCTTTACACTGCCTGAATCCTCCAAAATCCTCAACGTAATTGTCTGAAATCTGAAAATTCAATTATTGGAATATCTCAGTTTCAGGGACTGAAAATGCCACCACGATTTAGTAGGTGAAGAAACGTGGGACAACAAAGTCATCTGGGCTCAGCGTTTGACTTGTTCAGGACCCTTGGTGAGGTGAGTCTGAAGGGAAGCAGAGGTAACTCTTTTACTCTTTACCTGTCGATGTTAGCAGTTCTTTAGAGTGTCAGTTTACAACCATCAGTGTAAGATTTTAGAATAAATGAAAGACTTCTGTTGAACAGGTAAGTTTTGGCATTGTCACACTGAGAACTAGATCTTTGTTGAGAGTAATTCACTTACTGCATTGAGCAGTTGCTGCCAGCTTGCATGCCCACAGCTCTTGCTCCTTCTCCAGCTTTGAGCAAGGACTGGGACTGGGTAGGTATGGACCCTTTACAGGAAACCAAAGGATATTATGAGGCCAATACGCTCAGGATGTTGCTGTGCTGTGAGGACAGTCTTGGTTTTATTGCTGTAGATAGTGTTAATCAAAATGAACACCAACAAATCTTCAAAATCCTTTCATGACAGTTAATATCTACAGAGCCTAAAAGGCTATCTTGGAGATATATTTACCTAGGAGTGCACAGCTGTATTGCTGACATAAGAAATCTATGAATTCTTGTTGTTGAAGATGATGCTATTGTGCCCAGGAACAGCTTCTGCAGTGGGCTGCAGCACAAGTAGTTACTCATGTGCCATGCAATTGTGTTACAGAAAATAAAATTGTTGATCGTATCTTTCCATCGGTCCCAAGAGGAAATTTTATGGTTTGATTTGTTGGTTTTTTTCTTGGTTCTTCCTGAGGCTTGAATTATAAAACCAGCAGGCTAAGTATGCATATGTACTTCATCACAGTGATGCTATATATTACAAGTCTGTGAGAATTTCACTTGGAGCTAGATCTTGAGCACAGATTTATCAATGTTAAGGGATGTATCCTAATTGATACCCCCCTGAAGCTCTGTTGCTGGTTCATATGTTTCTGCTCTGTTGTTTGGAGGGTTTTTATTTCTCTTTTTGCTTTAGTGTAAACGTATAGGCACAAGAAATAAATACATCTGTGCGTAATTTCTGTGTTGTAGCTGGAAACAAATCCTTAGACCTGAAATCCATTTCTGCTCTATTCATCCTTGTATACCATCCCATTCACTAGGGAATCTTCATTTCATTTGATTCCCACAACAGTTAAAATGAAACATTCTAAACTTCTCCTTTGCATTCAGACTGACTTCTAACACTGAGTGGCCTTGCAGGGTATGGAGAATTGCAGGTGGAATGACAACTACCGGTCTAATGCTGTACAACTGTGGGCATGTACATCAAAGAATAATTCGCATCTCTTCCTTTTACTAACTTTGTGTGGTTTCTATTCTTTTAAAAAGCAATTCTTTGTGTTTCAGTAATACGGACTTAACGTGACTTCCATTGACTCCAGTATTTGTTTTAAAAGAGCAGCTGAGGGAAAAAGCAAGCAGTAAGAAAAGTACTTCCTTGAGCATGCGATGGTTTCAATGCAGGACTGAAACTCTTCAGATAATGCAGACTGGTCATTAAAAAGAACATCTTTATTACTGACATTTCAATTATTCCTTTAGAGTAACATACATTTCAAAAGTGCTTTAGTTCCTATGCCATTGTGAAACGAATCGCTTAAAATAAAAAGGTGTTTGCAAAGAAGTTAGCGTGGAATTAAGGGCTATCAAGCCAATTCTATGGCGACTATTTCAGTGAACTGTGTATGGAGAAAGAGAGAGGGATGAGATGCAGGTTTCTTCTCAGTGTATTAGAGACCTGTTCACACGGTCACGAGGTTAAATGAATATAACATCAGAGCTAAAACTCATGAGGATGTATAGACTCATCAGGAAGGGTTACAATCAGTATGCAGAGCGTATAAAAAATTTAAAAGCATGTGTCTGGATACAGCCCTCCAGAAGGTCTGTTTCAGGTGGCACTTCCTTAATACCAATTAATTTCCCGGTCCATCAGAGTTAGCACCGAGTCAGGAGTAAGCACTTGGTTCGGTGTTGTTGCTTATGTTGTCTTGCATTAGTCACTTCATGTTTTGTCTGAAGTACTTGTGTTATTAATAGCATGAAATAATGATATTTAAATTACCATAATCATAACTGTTGATTGTAGTTGATTGGAAAATAGCTATTCTGGTTGCTTTTTCTTGGGTAGAATTTTGATTTGTTTCCACAAAGACGGCCAAAGTGCTGTTTTGCTTCAACTTCAAGTGTTTTGGTTAAAAATAGGTCTCCTTGTTCCCCTGGGATTGCTATTCAAGGTTCTATCCCTCATCCTGTCCTGTAGGCAGGGCTCACTAACTGGAAGACAACATGGAAAAGAAATCAATCTTTGATTTAGGTTTAACTGATAGACAAGTTGAGAAAAGAGCTTGTTCCCTGTCTCAGTTCCTCCCCTTGACCCATAATTTTTCATGTGATGTGAAGAAGGCAGATGGACTAACAGGAGCAAGCCCACCTCTGGGAGCTGTTTGGGGCTCCCCCCTGTAATACATCCCCAAAATCATCTCTGCTCCTCAGTGATGACTAACACTGGGAGAGGGCATCTGAGACTGTGCCTGCAATGACCTGCAGCCCGGTCCCCCGCAAGACTCTGCTTACCTGTTTCAGCTCTTTATATCCTGCCTCTTCCCTGTGCTGTGCCCTGGGTGCAGCATCCACCTCCTTGTGATTCCTGCCTAGGGAAGGAGGGAAGAAGGAGAAGAAAAGAGAGAGACAAGGAAAGAGAAATAAAAGTTACAAAGAAGAGAAAGGGAAAGCGAGGGAAGTAAAAAGTAAGAATCCCAAATATCTTTAGCAAAAAAAAACCAGAGATGCAGTGAATGCACTTTGCTATGTAGTATTCCCCTAGTCTGAGATTTACCACATCTGGACAAGAACTGAGCTTCTCTGTTAGTCTTTTTTTCTGCTTCCATTTTGTGTTTCAGGAAGCAAAAGAGCCTCAAAGAGCAGCAGCAATTCTAGTTTTTCTCTTTTCCCCAAAGAGACAGCTAAATACTTTAATGCTGTTAAAAAGACTGACAAATGTTATTTTTCGTTTATCAGAATTCCTCTCTACAGGTGAAGGAAAAGAGATAAACAGCATTTTTTCCAATGGGTTTGTGCTTTGTCTTCTACTTTTCAAATGATTTAACTGTTTTCCTCTCCTTTGTATCTTTAAGTTAGGGTTAAAAAGACTTAGTGGAGGTTGTTGCTATGGTGCTCTTACCAAGGTGTCTGCATTCATCCCTCTGAAACTTGGTTAGTGCTTGTACATGTTTACAGCTTTATCTGTCTCGATCTACTTACTCTATCAAAATGAAGACAGTGAACTCCCGCTGAAAGAGAACATCTGCTTGTTTTTGCCTTGAAAAGATGTAGAATAATTGCTATATGAAAGAAAGGTCTGCAGGCCTTTTATTTTTTAACACTTCTCAAGTGTTTTCATAGACTCGGAATGTGGATATGCAGAGACAGACATGAGAGATGTCTTGGCAATGTCTGCAAATCAGGGGACAAATTATTTAGGGTTTTTTTTTAATAGCTTTATGAAACATTGCAACTAATCAGGGAGTCCTTGACAGCTGACATCACAAAGAGATATTCCTTAATGATATCGTCATTGGAGCTTTTAGGGAGAAAAAGGAAAAAAATTTAAAAAACAACAGTGTGAATCTGATCAGTGCCATAGCTCCCTTCTCTGACATAAGTGGCCATCTTTTTTTAATGCTGATTTAATCTCGTTATGATACAGATCTTGTACAGGCATTTAGCTGTAAACGATAAGATGGTCTCCAGTTCTTCCTCTGGACACAGAGCGGAGGAGGTCTAAGGAATTCGCAGCCCTTCACCCACCTTGCACCTAAGCCCTGGCCAGAGATGAGAGGCTGAGCTCCAAGTCCAGTCGTTGCTCTAAGGATCTGGCCGTGCTACTGGTGACGCGGGTGGCCTTTCCCTCTGGAGACACTGTCCTGTCCAAAATCCCTCCTGCCCTTGCACACAGCAGTGCCTGCACACATACCCTGGCATTCAGGTCTTCCCAAAGACTTTGCATAAGACTAATACAGCTTTTCTGAACACATCATCAGGTCAGGACTCACATTAGGGTTATTGTACTCTAGCAGAATTAAAAGAGAGAAGTCCACTATGAAATATTGCATGATTAAACTGCAGTCTATATAATTTGTTTGTAGCAAATACCTTCTATTAAAATGTTCATCTTAGAGTTGAAGCATGTTTCAGTCTAAGGGTGCTGCTTTTTCTGATTGATGGGTCTTATTTTTTCTGTAGGATGTGCTGAACTATCCTAATACATGAAAGAACACACAGAGTGAACAGCAAGAGCTTGTGTTTCTGATGGCTGTACATCTTCTTGTAGTTCTTTGCTATTCCTCCATTTGTTAGCTGGTGGCAGTATCTGTCATTTGTTTTTTAAACACCATCAGTGGGTTTAGGTCATGTGTTTGTTACCCTCACTCTTGAGGTAAATCTGAAGAAATACAACTGAACAGGTATTGTGTGAGATGTGCAGTTGTTCCAATTTAACATGGCCGCATTTTTCTCTGTGACACAGAAATTTTCATCACTGGACAAGCACATTTGTTCCAAAATAAGGCTGTTTCCTATTGATTTTTTTTATTATTTTTTTTTTAATACATCCTTATTTCCATGGAGAGGATGAGGACGTATCAAAGGAGAAAGAGTAGAACATAGTTAAAGGGAATGAAGTTCTCTGCTGCAGCTCCTGGCCTTGGGGATGCAGCCTAAGCGTATCGCCTTGAATGCACTCCTTGGAGCCAGGTGCAGTTTAGGTCTTGGCAGCAAGAAACAAGAGAGTGTGTGTGTCCCAGAACGTTTATTTTGAGATGCCTTAAGAAAGGCTTTAACTGGTCCATCCAAAAGTCTTTTGAAGTTAGTGCTGTGTCACCAGTGGTACCGTAAGTTAGTGCCAAAGGACAAACAAGAACTAGGAAAGCAGGTAACGTCCTTTCCCTGCTTGCAACTATTTTAGCTTTCTGATATTTGAATGTGCTTTCTATGTTTTCAATGGGTTTCTCTTTCATCTGTTTCTCCACCTTTCTACCCATGTAACTTTAGCACTCACAGCATCTTTTGGGAGGGAGTTTCACACATCTGTTTGTTCAACACCACATCATTTTGTTTGTTTTGCATAAAGAGGCGTTGACCTGGGACGTAAATAATAGTGTGCCAACTCCCTTCAAAGCAAGTCTTTTCTGCAGTCTGTCCATCTTCCTCTCCAGCTCTGGCAAGAGCTGCTCTCTTGGAGCCACATTCCACCTCACTGCCAAAGGAGGAGATCTGAATATGAATCCTAGCACCACATGGCATCACTCAGAGTTTACACATTTACTTTTAGCTGCTTTATTTCTAAGCTGCCTTACTATGCTTACTGTACCATAGCTAATTGAAGATAAATTAAAATTTCCCTTCTTTATGATAAGTCAGATGAAAATGTCACTTTGAAAAATACCTCTCTAGGAGTTTCGCTACTGACGGTACAAGTATTATCTCTCTTGTTGTTGTTTGTTTTTGTATGGTGCTTATCACCACGCTGTCTAAACCTCTCAGAATGCGTCATCACAATTGCTCTCCAGGGAAGGATCACCTTTTATGGAAGAAGGGCTGGGACATTCAAGGTCTGGTCTAGCACCCAGGAAAGATGATGACAAACCTATTTGATAAAAGTCAAACCAGAAATATGTGGCAGAGCTGAGAACAGAGTAACAGCTCAGTGCTTTAATTTCTGGACCATTTTCTCCCTCTTTAATTTTTTCTTTAATCTTTCCTCCTTTTTTGAGTGTTTTCACTTGTCAGAATTCGCTTATTCATCTACATCTCTAAGATGATGTATTATTAAAATATTTTGGCATTTGTAATGTATTTTCTACTTCGTGTTTGCAGTCACTTAGAAGGTGCAATTTCCAAAACGATAGACCAGCAAGTGAAGGAGCATTGATAAAATTTCATTTTCTCTGGAAATCTAAAGCACTGGAAACATTTGGTTTTCTTGAAGTAGATCCAGTAGGGTAAGCTACTGTCTATTCCTACCACTTACACATCCTAAATTTGTTACATGTTTTCTCCAGCGATAAATAATCCTCTAATAATCTGTTTTCTGTGGCAACAGACCATGTCAAACTGAGTTTTATATCCGACCATGTAGTAGTTGTCCTCTCATTCTTATTTTAACTCTTATTTTGATTTGCAAATAATAGAGAAAGGTATCTTCTCAAAGCTCTTCCTTTAGTTTATATTCTCTGCAGGACGATCAACATATTTTTTCTAGGATACTGAATAAGGTGTCATTTTTAAGGTGTCATGATCTTCCCCCAAAATAGCCTACAACATTACTGCGAATTTATTTTTTTTTCTTTTTACTGTATTTATATTCAGAAAGAAAAATATTAAAAACATAGCAGCACAGACATTTTTCTGAATTCCTTATAAAATTGGATAGAGTTCCCGAGGAGGGGAAATGATGCAGGATATGAGCAAGGATGATGGATTCCTGGATGAATATTGCTAAAAGAGTAAAGAGAAACACTCAGCAATTGCTGCCAACAGTAGCAATCACAGAAAGAGAAATCACAACTCTCAGTCGTGCAGTTTTGCTGTGAAATGTTACTGTGGGTTTAAGTGATACCACCTGTGTATTTCCACACAAGCAGAAAAGTAGGACAGAATTAATTTAACCAAAACTGTATTTTTTGGTTAACTGCTAGCTGATTGTGCTAAAATCTAGGCAAGGATTCAAGAGTAAATCCTGAACAAAACTAGTCCTAATGAAAAAAAAATCAGTATTTACTGAGAATTATTACTGCCTTCTGAAAAGTGATAGACCACAATTGCCTGAAATTAAGTAGTGAAACAAAGACCCTGATTAAGGATTTCCTAATGACATTGGGAGGCTTTTCATTCAGTTTAGAGAATTTTGGATCAGATCATCGGTTATTTTTTCAAAACACATTTTGTCATCCAGTCTGAAGTGCCTGGCATGGCTGGGTCTCCTAACTGCTACCCCTGTTCTTGGAGAGGTGCTAGCTCTTGGATTTCTAGAACTCAGCTGTAGCAATTGCCAACAATTGAAATATATAACGTTTTTTCTGTCTTTTTTTTGGTCTCATGGTAAATTAGCGATGAATTCTTTGGCCATTAAATCATGCAGGCCGCTACAGATATTTACTGTTAAACTGCAAAACTGTTCATTAATCAACCAGCTGCATGAAAGCCTTAAACTGAGCAAATAAATTGTTCAGATGAAACTGTTACAAAATCTATTACAGCAGGAAGATCATTTCAGTATTTGAATTCACTTCATTAAGTGGCTAATTCAATGAGTTTAGGCTTATTTCAAAACGCTGATCTGACGATTGAATCTCCAGGCCGATATTCTTAATTTCAGTCATTCTTTACTTTTCCAAGGTCCTCAAATCCCAAACTTCTCTTATCCGTAAGTCTCATTTAGCTTTGACACAGACTACTAAGTGGAAGTCTTACATACATCATTTTTTTTCCAGTTTATTCCGTATAGACTTAGATTCCTGGGATGAACAATCAAGAGATTTTCTAATTTGCTCTACAACTAAAAGCTATTTTTTTTTTGTTCTTCTCTTGTTATGAGGTCCCCATAAAATAGGTCATAGCTGAAACGGAGTGGTGGTTAACAGCAAGCCATTTGTAGAGGATCAAAAGTGAACAATGGCAAACTTGCAGGCGAACACGCCTCCAAAAGCAAATGTTAGTGGACTAACTATTCCCCTTTGAGCACTTAATGTGTTGATAGCAGGAGTTCTGTTCTCTGACAGGTCACCTTGGGCTGAGGCTGCATTTCTCTAAGTTCAACGGTGTGGCAGATTTGGGTAACGTCTCTAGCAGATACTTTACAGAATACAAAACACAATACAAATACCAGCTTGGGGTGTGTAAATAACTCATAAGACTTTGGGGGATAAGAACTGCTATTTCTAACCTTCCTCTTACTACATTCTAGGTTTCTTTTGAGAATTAAAAATAAATAAATAGCTAAGAATGGATGCCTAAAATACTTGAAGTGCCGTTGAGCTACTCCCATACGCACTCTAAATAAATTGTTTAGCTGATACCTCGATATAATACTAGAGTTCTTTCCCCGTGTTTGTTGTAGGCTCTTGTGTAACACAGCTCCTGAAATTGTAATTTAATAGGTCTAGCCTGAGGGCAAATTTGCTGTAGCACAGGGCCGGGTTATTACAGTAATCAGCTAGCTGAGAAGGAGTTTGAAGTGAAATGCAGAAAATGAGCCTATTTTTTCAAAAATGTAGGTGCTGCTGGAACTTGTGGACCATTTCTAACATTGCTAAGCAATAAACCAAGCAACTGAATCTCAGCATGCTAAATGCACAGAATACTTTTAAGAAGTTGGAGTTTTGTAACTATTGAGATTACATATTGGAAATAGTTATAAAATTTTCTAACCACAGTTTACATTCTATGAGTTATTCTTCTATTTTGATTACTTTTTGTCTTGAATTTTGAAATACCCTGCAAATAATGCTAAACCTTGCCTCAGCTTGAGTTTTCTTGTTCCCAAAAGACAAACCTCAAGTTTTTTCTTTGCCAAAAAGAATTAAGGATTAATGAATTTTTTTTTCTAAAAAGTATAATCTAACTTATTTTCTGAGAAATCTTGATTTCTAAACTTGCCTGTATTCTTCTAGAAATGTTCTGAGCAATAGTATACTTACATTTTCCACTGAAATGCAGATATTTAATTCAGGACCATTCTATCTGCCGTAGGCTATTGCAAATTTCTGTAGCTGATTCTCACCCCCACCTTTTAATCTCTGTTTATCGTGAAAAAAAGATTGTGAATTTTATTTCTAGGAAATAAAAGATAATTACATCCTTTGAGGGAACCGCTAAGGCAAGCTAGCCTGGTGATGATACTGACTTTTGGTTCTGCTTGGGTTTCCTGCTCAGAGTAAATCAATTCATCAGTATTTTCCCCACGTACCACAGAACTCTTATGAAAGATGAATAAAATGTATTACCTAGATACAAAATTACTATAGGAGGAATCTTATTGCTGATAAAATGAAAAGGTTTCTCTATCTCATTTGAAGTCACTAATTTCAAATTGCTTGCAGTTAAGTTGACGGATGATGCTTAACCACGGATTCTTGTGGTGTGTTCAAATGGAGACTCTGTTAAAGACTCTCCTATGTATGTTACCTGCTTCTCTTTGGCGACCAGTAGCTGGAGCTGAAGCATCAAAGGGCTTTGTACTCTTAAAACTGTTCTACAAGTGCTCTGATTTCTTCTCATATGTCAGATCTCCAGATTAATATTCTTTCCTTACCCATTTCCAATTTCTCATTAGACACTGTAGCTGATATGCTCTTGGGGATTTTGTAACTCCCCCTACCCTTTCAAACGTCAGGGAGAAAGTTACTGGGACCAAATACGGTTTCTACAACAGGGAGGGTGAAACCCTTGTCCTGTGGGAATCAGTGGTAAAGCTTTCATTGAATTCAGATAGATTACAATTTTCTCTACAGATTAATGGCACCTTGCTGTAAATACAAAAGATCTTCAATGACAACTGAATTTATTTCTCTCCAAAAGATGAACAGTACCAGTAGAATATGTCAGGTTCCTGTTGACTCTAATAAGCTAGGAGATGAAGTCTGCAGCACCACAATTGTGTTGCTTGGAAGAGTCAGGGAGTGAAGCTGTTCTGTTCTCTTCATCTAATGTAATTCAAGAGAGAAAACTGCCCGTGATGCCCAGCTTGTGTTGGGATCAATATCCCCATAATATGGGGGTGTCTAAGCACTGTCATATGACAACAGTTGACTACAAGTAGCATGCATGAGAAGAAAAACATAAACTGTAAAAAAAAAAAAAAGATAGATCAAAAATTATAATATGAAGAGGGTAAGATTTTAAAAGGGAGAATAAAAAATAGTAAACACAATGACTTGATGTTGACAGTACAGGAGAATAAAATATTTTTTATCATTACTTCTCAGCTTCCATTTACGCACCTGAGATGAAAGCCAAAGAAAAGCAATGCTACCTAATCTAGGCAAGCCTGACAGACTTAAAGAGTACATGGAAGGACGTGAGAGTTGTGTCCATGTGTATTAAACCCCTAGATAGCTGAGAGTTCAATAATCCATTGGTTTCCTTTGTTGAGATTAGCAGAAATGTACTATTCAGACAGAGCAATCTATGCTATTTTAAATGTCGATCCCAGTAAAGTAGTAAAAATAGAAAACTACTCCCCAGTCATTAACTTTTTTTTCCAAAGAGATTCAAAGTTCATTTGCAGCTGAATTTCAAAGTGACACTTCAAGTAACTGAGCTCAGGACAATACCGAATGCTTGGTAACTCAGGAAATCGGAACAATTCATTATCAGGCACACAGTTTAAAAAGTGTTATTAATATTGATTTATGGTGTAACGTCAGAATAATACATCAGTGATCAGATCCAAGATGCCTGGCTTTGCAGAGACATTTCCCCCAATTCCAGAGGGGAGCAGGGACTGGGGAAGGAGTCTCTTCCAGCCCAGGCAGTACACGTGCCCGCAGGGACCAGCATCAGTCCACATGTGAGAGGAGGAGCTCGGAAACCCTGCATCTCCTTTGGGATTAGGTTCTCTTGCCCTCCTGGACTCTGCTCTCTGCAGTGTAATTTTTTATTTTATGAAGTCTGAGCTTGTGTTTTAATCTGAAACTATAGCCTGAAGAGAATACACCTCTTACCTTTCGGTAAATAGCGTTCTCTCAGAAAGTTCAACACCTCCCTTAGGCTCAGGTGCACGCTTTTTTCGTGCCTCAGGAGAGCCAGCTCTAACCACCAGACTCTGCTGGAAGAGGTAAAACGGGGCCACGCTCCGCATCTCATTTCTGACAGTACTATTGTGTGCAAAAGGAATAGATGATTTCTACAACTCTAGGTGAAGGGGTTTGGTATTATTTCTACTCTTAACTTTTTCCTATTGTTTACTGCTAAGCATTTATGTGCAAACCCTGCTGCGTACTGCTAGATGCATGTTTGTGTACTTGCTCCTGTTATGAGCTACCATACTGTGTTCAGAAACAGATCTTTAGTGCTTGCTCCTGATGTGTGAGTCAGAATCCTAAATAAGACATTAAAATCACTCGGTCATGCACTTGAACCTTCAGAGACCACTGAGGCACTGGCAGAGCCCAGGAATCTTTCCTCCTTGTGGATTACTTTCCACGTGAATGTCTCAGCTTTGATAAAACTGATGGTGCAATAGCTCTTCAGAAGAGGAATCAAAATTAGAGAAAGACAGGTGCTGAATATCTGCATAAAATACGAGACTGTAGGAAGTTAATCTTAATTTGGATATACTTAAAAGGTTATCAATGCTTATCCATTAAAACTTGTGAAATCACCATGAAGAAAGATTAGAAAATTTTGGTTTCTTTCACTTGGCTTCCTGCTGAATCCAGACACTGATTAAAAGAGTATGAAGCCAAAAAATCCCACATTCCTGCTTTACTTAGGGCCTGACAGCATCAGCCAGCACAGGGCCCGTTTCCCTTTAGACCAAAGCTGGGTGCCTAGTTCCTTCTCTGAGCTGCCTGAGTCAGCCACTTCTGCCAGAGCAGGAGTCACAGCAGCAGCTCAACCATATGGTTAAGTGGCTGCTAATGACTCACAGGAAAATGACTCCAACTCGCTATCTATCCACCGTTCGTTTTCACAAGGCACAGGACTGCCGTACCTTATTGCGCAGTGTGTTTGTGGGATTTTGCAAGTGTAGTTTTGTCGTTACATCTTCTGCCTTGGGAGGGACCCAGGGCTCTGCTCTTGCCTGCGGTTTCCCCTTCCCATTAGTATGTTTTACTGAGCTGGAATGTTTTTCTGTTGCAGAGTACCAAAGTCCCACGACATTTGCAGTCTGGGAATTGCTGGCTTTTGCAAATGGTTTCCGTTGGGCTTTTTGAAACTGGATGCTGACTATTGAAATAATACATGATCCTAAACAAATAGAAAAAATAGGAACGTTATGTCTCCACAGAAAATGGAATCAGGGATGAGCAAGCCCTGTATCTTTCCTGCTTTGTTTATTTTGCTGTTCAAAACTAATGTGTATCCATGAGATTTCTGAAATAATCCATTCACAGTGAATAACCTGAGCAACGAATACCTTCAATAGGCTTCTTGAAGTCTCAGGCTTCCTGATTGCTTCAGGAGCCCAGAAATCTGTTTCTCATTCAGGGTCTGTAGCACTGAACTACAAGTAGGCAAGTGTAGGTGAGACTTTTCCTTTTAAAACCTTTCTTCCGAGGCCAAAGTGGTTCTTCCTTTTCAACAACTCAATGATTGGGGAACTGACACAAAGTGGGGAGAAATGCTTGTTTGGTGCACTCCTCTGCCTGAGGACGGTCTAATCCAGGATTAAAGGAAAGGCCATTAACCATAGAAAGAGGAAAGTTTTCTCTCTGGCTGCATTTGCTAGGACTGTCACTGAAGCCCAACTGCTGATGAGCAAATGAGAGAAGAGGATGCTGACAGTGGAAAGGGAATTTACCACATCCTGCTTCTATCTAAATCCTACTGAGGATTTGAAAATCTTTGTTGCTATAAATCTGCAATGCTGCTTTTCTCATTACTTGGGTAATAGAAACACTGACCATAATTGCTGGCCATTAAACAATCCCCTGTAGAAGAGACAAGACCTTTCTGAAAAATACTGTTTCTTAAAAAAAGAAAATCAAAAGTTTTCCACTGAGTCTGTTAAATTATCTTCGGACTTTCAGTCTGTTTTTTGCCGGCTTTAGTACCGATCCTCCTTTTCCTGGCAGTTTCTAATGCTCATGTTTTTCCATAACCATCTCTTAATATTTTCATGTGCAAATCACTAGCTCCATTAAGAAGCCAAAAAAACAGAATTCTCTTTTTGTTTTGAGCTGGTATAAATTTTTCAAGAGAGCATGTTCTGTCAGATAACGAAGATTTGCAGAAATCCACAAATTTCGAGGGAATATCTTGGTTTCCATGAAGAGGAGCCTTTCTGCCAGCCTATTCCCCACTGCCCTGAGTCCTGCCCTTCAGTTTTGGAGACACCAAAAGCTCCTGCTATGAGAGTGCTTTGATTGTTTCAAAATGAACCTCCTGATTCCAAAATGATGCTTTTGGAAAAGTATCGTCTTGGGAGTTGGTGAGCTCTAATCATACGGTATCTCATTCACACTCATATGTTTCCCCAGCAGGTCTGGAAGCATTGGCTCTATTGCACAGTACTCTCTTCTCGGTTGCTGTATTTCCCCTTATTTCCCTTTATTTCTCCATGGAAACTAGAGAGGGATGAGATGTACTTTGCTGGAGGATTCACAGAATTTTATAACACCAGCAGGACAAGTAAGAAATCTGGTCTCTGAAAGGGAATAGACCCCACCGGGCACCAACTCTTCCATCCACTCAAAAATCTGCTTTGTCTTGCCCTATCAGACCCACTTTCATCCCAGGACTCTCCCTGCCCTTGCTCCTAGTGCTTTTCCTCTCCTTCTTACTTACTCATCCCTGGGGTCCTGCCCAAGCTCTGTGAGCAGTCCTAGGCTCCTGGTCTTGCCCATCTCTTGGCTGTGTCTCAACCCTAATCTCCAGCCCAGTCTCCTTGTGTAATCTCAGGCTGTAGCCTCCTTCCTTGGTCTTCTCTTTTTCTTTTCCCAGACTCAGCTTTTCTGTCCAGGCATTTTCAGTTCTGCGTCATCACCACCACCATTGCTCCTTCTCCATAGGTACCAGTCCAGTTCTCTTGGTTCACAAACACAACGTGGCAGCATTAACTGAACACATGCCAGAGAAAGTTTTGGTATCATACACTGGTTTGGGTTTAGGTTTTTCAGCAAATTACTTCATTTGATGCAACCGCTACTGGGTCTTGATGTGACAGAGAAGTTCAAGCACTCTCTGAGCTGTGTAAACTTGGTTTTAATTGGGGACAAAATCTATCACAGGAATAGGATAAACTGGAATCCTGAGAGCTGCTGGTGGCTGAGGTTGTAAAACACTTGGCTTTGATTTTTTTCCTATTCCTTAGACGGTGTGAACTTGGGATTATGCTCAGGTGCCATGTGTGTTTGGACTGTGAGTTTGCAGAGATGGCCAAACTTTGGACTGTGACGACTTCTTTGCCTCAACTTGCCGTGAAGTGAGGACGGCAGATGAGAAAGGTGTTAGAGATGATGGCAGATTCTTTATAGGTGACCAAAGCAAAACATAATTCTTTATCTTCATTCTCAGAAAGGCAGTAATGGAGAAAGATAAAATTATCTTAAAAATAAATCTAGATGAGTCATATACCAGACTTGGATAGAATATTATTCACCGAGGGGTTAAAATTAGAAAAAGAAATAAGCTATGGAAAATATAAAGTGGTAAGCAAGGGACCAAGACCTATAGTAGAAGATGTTTGTCTATAGATCTGTCCATGTTTACTAAAAAGCAAAAGCTGACTTTTATTCATTATAGGCCATCTTTCCTTTAGAGTGATTGTGGGGAGGAACTCCATTCTGCACTTTTCTAGCAGACACTGATGGCTATTTAACAAGGTTAAGATCAGTCATGATAATTACCATCGGTATGTCAGAAGAAAACATTTGGATAGATTTCTGCTCAGCAGCTTTTACCTTTCACCTTGAAAGCAGAAAAAAAGTACTTCAGCTGACACTTGCTTTTATGTTGCTACTTTGATCTTCCAATGGAGATGGATCTATAATAGCACTAAGTAGCTTCTCTCTCATCCTTTAAATTGAAGAGACCTTTTCAAGTACCATGATTTCTTGATTAAAGAACAAGGGACATAGTGCTCCTTACTTTCAGCCCACTGCACTTTCCTGCCTTTCCTCTACATTTTGTTCTTGATGGACTTCCTTACAAGCTGGCTGAATGGTGTTCACTTGCCAATTGGTTTTTGAAGCAAATGGAATTAATTTCCTTAGCTTTATGTGCCCTGCCTTCCCCTGTGGTACGCACTTCTGTTGTTCTGGCAAAATAAAATTCTGCATGAGTGTTAGCGAACAGCTCTTGCCAATTGCATTTCGTGTTGAACAAACATTTCCCCTCTCACCCACATGCTGCCAAGTTCTTCATGTGACAAAAGACATCATTCAGCATAGCTGTGTTTTGAACAATGCAAATTCAAAAGCAAGCCTCACTTATCATATGTCTTAAAACCAGGAGAAAGATGTATTTAAATGTGCTTTCATTAAATGACAAATAATTGTTTGTCATTGAAAAAACAGTATAGTAAAAGATAAAAATCAAAACATGCAGACACTAAGATTTGTTGGAGCAAATCATTTTCTTCAAACCAATGTGGAAAAAAATGCCCGAAATACATCAAAGCTAACACTGAAATGGAATTCATTCTCATTTTAAAAAGATGGAACTGAGAAGCATTTCAGTCTCTCGGGATCCTGAATTACAGTTTGAACACTTTCATATGAATACTGATTAGAGAGCGGTAACTTTTTGTCCTATAGTTCATCTTGAGAACAAGTAACATAGATGAGAAGCTTGAACAACATGTATTTATAGATTTGTTTTTTATTTTATGTTGAGTGTGCTGCATTCATTGTGGGCTTTTCTTTTTTTTTTTTTTTTTTTTTACAGTTATATGTATATGGTATCTTGGGTTTTCTCATAGCTTTTTTCCCCTCTAATTGAAGATTTGTATGATGATCATGTTAATCTTGAATTCTTCAGAGACTGGGAAAAAGCAGACATGTTTCTTTCTACTGTCTGGCAACTCTCTTGGAAGGACATTGCAACCTGCTCTAGTTGAACCTCCTTGGATTAGAGGTTCTCTAGGGGTCCTTTTTGAATCCCTACCATTCTGTGGTTTTGTGATTTTGTGACATGCTTTAAGCTCCCTGGGCTGTGGAAAGTTTCAAACTCAAGTTTTCAATTTTCTGGATTAATTTTCTCAGTCTTAAACTGTCACAGGTATTGCTAGTCTGGGAGTGTACGACCTCTAGGACAGCTGTAGCTCTGAGCCAGGTGGAGGCCCCATTGCCTCAAGAGAGGTAGGACTTTTAGACACACTCCAGTGCTTACAACATTTTACTGGTGAGCTCTTCATGCCTGACACAGTTACTTGGGTCCCTGAGGTGCCTGTGAGGTCTCCCTGCAAAGTAAAAGGAAAGAGTAGGCTCTAAGCAGACAGTTCTGGATTTCCCTGGGCTCTGTGGTTCAGGGATCTAAATTTACAGCACTTGGTTATTTTAGCCACTCAAGTTCCTTATTAGAGCTACCTCATTATTCTGGATCCAGAAGGCCCAATTGAGCCTGAGTCCAGGAAGGACTATCAAAAAAGTGATTTCACTTAAAGAAGAAAAAGAATTGCTGTCACTAAATCTAATTAAAAAAGTTAATTTTACTTGAAGATAAGACTTTTGGGAAGCTGAGGTGCTCAGTTCAGAGTTAGGATGAAATTCTTGAGAGAGGAATAGGGGCTTCAACACACGGACGCTGAAAGCAGGCAAAAATGGAGGGGTGCAGATGAGAAGTTCAAAAAGGTTCAGAAAATTCTGATGGAAGCAGACAGAAGTTTATCTGCCTATAATAGCTCATGATAGCATGAGAGAAATCCCAGGGTGTGCAAACTTGTTAAAAAAATCTCTCCTAATAATACAGTGCATCCAGGTAACAGTAAACTATGGCTGGAGCAACATAGATGTTTAAATGTTTGTTTTATGCCTATCTTGCCTTGTTATGTCAAGGAAAATTCTCTTATTCAGGAAGACACAGGATTTCACAACAAAGCATTCTCAGATTCCAAATATTGGGCCAAAGCGTTTTTCTGTCTCCTCTAAGCACTCCTTTCTCTCCAGCCTGTTCTAAATGCAATCTTATCTTTTCTGGCAGGAAATCTGCAGATCTCAAATCCCTGGAGAGAAAGCAAGATTTTATTTTGGAATGCACTTGCATATGTGGCTCCGTTATATCTCGTTATATTTAAGTGGATTATTTAGCTTGGATGATCAAGGCTTCTGCCACCCATTGACAGGAAAAATCTGCTTTTTTAGAATTTCCTATGCATGTTTTCCTATCCATGTTTTGACTTGTCACATGTAAAGGGGTATACATTCCAAAGCTGTTGGTGAACATGAGGTAGATGACCTAAGAAATATCTCTCACAGCCAACCCTTTTAATTATAGAATAATATGTGTATGACACCTGCCTTACCCTGCTGGTTGTGCTTCCTTTGATGCAGCCCAAGATGTGGTGGGCTTTCCGTGGTGCGAGCGCACGTCGCCAGGTCATCTTGAACATCAATAGCTCAAAAATAGCCCAGCACTTTGTTGTGTGTGTAGCTGCTCAATGCATACAGATACTAAAAAAAAAAATAAAATAAAATCTTTACCTCCTTAAAAACCCCTTTTCCCAAGACCCTATCATGTATGAAACATGATAGTATAAAATACTCGCAAGTTCATGCATCTTAAAAATTATAATGCAGTCTCATATAAATAAATTACAGTCTTGGTGGGGCAGTTGTAAACAATCAGTGCAGTTTACAGACAGGTTTTTTTTTTTCAGAAAGGGGCAGCACGATGTCTTAGAGACACAGAGAGCTTCATTTGTATGGAAAGATTAAAACCCCGTGAGGGAAAATCGCAGGAGGGTGTTTTGTGTTGTGTGTTGCCAGGGGAATGTTTGTGTATTTAAAGAGACAAATAATAGCGAGGATAATACGAATTAATGAAGAATCTAGAAAAGACTAATTGTGTGGTCCTAGTCATCTTCAAAACATTAAAAAAAAAAAAAAAAGAAAAAAAAAGTGGAATAAAATTAAAGACTGATCATATGAATTAATTCTTTTTTTTTTAATATTTTTTAAATGTAGTTCACGTAGTTTGACCTATACAATTCAATGTTCACTACTACAAGCCTTAGGAGATACTTTATCTTGAATAAAATATTGAGAAGAACATAATGAAAGTTACTGCTATAAGAACACACTGTCTGTTACATACATTTAGGGGCATTTATCTGCCCAGACTGAGTCATAATGCCTCTCATTTGCAAAAAAAAAAAAAAAAAGTTACATTGCTTATTCAAACAGCTGTGCCTATAAGATGGCAAAAACATATTCCAGAAATCACTTTAAAATACATATTGCTTTGCTGGTTGTCTTGCTCCATTTAGTGTGTTTTTGTTTTTATTAGCTGTCGGTATGAATGTGTGCCTTCCTAAAAAATGGAAAATTCAGCCTGTACTGGAGTAAGTGGAATGCTGGCTACAGGGTAGTCCTCTGACACATTCTGACCAGTGGGCTTGGTGGGATTTCAGCAGGCTCTAAGCATTTCCAAGCCCTTTAATTCCTGGAGTTTGTGACACATGCTAACAGTCATAGTGTAGGTGAAAAACTAGGTCCTTTGTCTGACAGATCCATCTTTGAGAGGCGGGGATGGGTGTCCGTGAGAGGTGTCTGGCGGGACTTTGAGAGATTGATCTGCATCAGTCAAAATGGTGTTTGATGGGGCTGGATTTCTATGCTGCAGTGTTTGCACATGCATGTTTCCACTCCACAGCCCAGTGGAGCAAATGCCCCTGCCAGACCACGGCAAGGCAGGATTTATAGAGACCCGTGCTGGTTCTCGTGAGGGGTGACAGAAACAACAAGCCAGCTGTGATGACAGCTCTCATCCTCTTCGCCTGCATCTTCATTTCAACTCTTCAGCGCTCTTTGGTTTGATTCTGTCGTTGCAGAGATCTTCCACTCAGTGAACCTTATCTCTTTGTGCTCTGGCTGACCTAAGCTGGACAGAGGACAAGGCACTGATGACAGCTACCAGTGTGTCACTGCCACTGCTTCGCTCCGTCAGTCTTTTCCCTACTCTCCAACATTATATAGCCTGAGCTTTCAAATATAAATGAGAAATGTACGGCCTTCAAGGAGATTTTGCATGTAATTAAATGCAGAAAAACTATTCCATATATGGTATGGTTGCTCATTACGTTTAATAAGCTGATTTTACCGTTACCTGCTTTCCTGAACACTTTCTCCACTTTATCTCCGGCTTCAAGTTATATCTTACAAAGCTACTTCAAACTGCAAATTCCTTGCAGCAGTGTCTGACTTACTTACCTTAATATGTGGATATAGTGTTTATCACGGTAGGGATCAAGACATAAAGCATTCTCTTATTACTAATTAACCACACAAAAATTGCCTCAATATCTCAATGTATTGACTGGAGAATATTATCCTCATTATAGAATTGTATAGAAAAGTTATAACTACTAATTAAATTGGACAGTGCTCTACCAAGAAGGATTTTTCAAGTACAAATAATCGCTCTGGGAGAATTCCAGGGATGTAATATAACACACATCAAAACAGTGAAAAGGTAAGATGCAAAAAATTTCTCTAGAGCATCAGTTCCGACATATTTTTGCCCATGAAAGTGTCTATGACTTAATCTAATTCCATTCAAAGGGCACTGATTTTACATAATTCTGTATTCATGGGCATGCACCTTAGAAGTACTTACATTTTAGCATTCTTCTCAGTCATCTTTCTCTTAATGGATATTGAAAGCTGCAGTGCTTTTGATTTGCTTACTCTGTTGTTTGTAATGGACTTAAAGAAAACCCCAAACACTTACTTTTTACCCTCCGTTATGATTTTGAGTCTCTGAGAGGATTCGTGAGGACTGTTTGGCTATTTCGTAAAAATTGTTTGAATTGATTAGCTATAGTCCTCCTTCCCAATTAAAAATGACAAGAAAAGGGAGTTTGTGACTCTGAGCCAAGTCCATTGATGTATAGAGCATAGCTAATATCAGTCATTATTGAGGTCTGGATTCTACTGTGTATCTTCTCACAACATGATTATAGCAAGCTAATCTGCATTGCTAAACAAATGCTAAAAATATCAAAACATTTTTCCCTGCTGGACAGAGAGTAGTTGATCCAAGCATTAAAATACAGATAAACAGAAGTAACTCCTCTGATGGAATCTAAGATGATTAAGCACAATATGCATAACTTATTCAGCTACAAGCACGGTCTCCAGAAGAAGAACTGCAAAGGTCCTGTTTAAAAATCACACCAATCTATCATGGAGGTTTTCCCATGGCACCAGAAGGATCTATAAAAGCTTTACATTATTCCTCATGCAAATTTACCACAGGGCCTGTTGGCAGCACGTGCTAATGGACTGCACTACAACTGCTGTGTAGGAAGAAATAATTTCTGCTTTTCCTGGCAGGACTGATGACTTTGGCTCCAGCAGCTGCTATAAATTGTTGTTCCTTTTGCTGTACAAGAAGGTGGCGTTTGAACAACCCAGCGCTGCAAACAGGTGGGATCTTGCCATCGCTTGCTTCTTACTCGGAGCCTGCATAGATTAACTTTTTTTAGCCAAAGACTACATCTAGGATACAGATATGGAAATAATAGGGATTATTTGCAGGACAGTGATTTGTTCCAGGTTTCTTCTTGGGGCAGATGCTAGAGCAGTGGAAGTACAAGTGAATACCTGTGGCTTTTTAATTAAATGCACTTTGAATATCTCTTTGCTTTCCAGCTCCCACCAAAACTGCAAATCTACCTGTCCAAAACCTCTAAGCTTCTCCTATATGGGCAGGCACTTTTTTTCATATCAGAGGGCTTGGCATAGCTACTCAATTGGAAAACAGAAAAATGCTTTGGGTCTTATTCAGCCAACCACAGTTCCTCAATACATCCAAATACACCGATATTTAGGTTTAGTTTAAACTGTGAGAAATCAGTTTGAAATTGTGATCACATATTTCTGCAAGCAGAAGACGTCTTAATGAATGGAATGGGTGGGTGGATTGGTGCTGGAATATTTCCTCTATTATGCACTTTGATGCCATTTTGAACAGTGTGCCAAGATCTATAATCACCCTCACCCCCCTCCACCTCAGCCCCTACCTCAATCTAAAGAAAAAACTCCTGGAAATATTTCATTGATAATTTTTGTCATGACTACAGATGAAAAGAGCCATTTGTATTTTATCACAGTTGGTAATTAAACATTTACAGTATGGTGCCAATATTTAATACACAATGTAGAAGGAGCAAACGGAACAGAAGGTAAATCTGGCAGAGTTTAATGCGGAGCGATGCTGTGGGAATGTGCATGTGTGATTAGAACTGTAACACCGCAGAGCAAGTGGCATTGCAATAAAATGTTGTAGCGGCAAACTGCTTTTCCAGCTGTGTTAGACTTCCTTCCCTCTTCCCTGCAACAGAAATGAGAAAAAAATATTTTACCCTTGAAATGAGTTGGAGAAACCAGATGAGGCTTTGGGAGTTAAGATCACCGCCTGCTTTTGCAAGGCAATAAAGGTGTATTGAATAAATGAGTCCCAAGGAATTTATTTTGGGTTTACGACGGCCCCACTTTGTTTTTCCCCTCCATCTCACGGAGTATTTTGTAAAAACCTTCTGTGCCCTGTTTAGGTTGCTTTGCCTTTTCGTTTCTGCTGGAAAGCAAGGCAGTAGTATTCGTTGCAAGAGTCTATTTTGCGTAATTTCTCAGGCCTCGTACAGCGTTTTCGCACGTGAGGATAAAAACTGTATAAACAGCTCTTTCTCTTGTTGAAGTGATCAGAAATGTTCCCATTTTTTTTTCATAAGAGTTAGACTGAATCTCTGCATATTGTCTGTGCCATCACAAACACAATTCATCCGACTAAATGTCAGTGCACAATGTGCATGTCCACATCTGAGCTGTGTGCTCTGACATTATACTCCACGTAGGCAAGACTACAGGGAGAACCATCTGCTGAAAGAGACAATCGAGACAGACCAAGTGCACCACATGCTAAAAACATTTTTCTTCTTTTTTTTTCTCCTCTTTATTTTTGAGCCTGGATCCTGCTAACTCAGCTGCAGATGTGTAGCTTCGTCTTATGTCTAAAGCCAGGGGAGACAAGTCCCAGCTAAGCACTCCTCAGGCTTATTTCCAGGCTGTGTGGCTTTTCTCGTAGTCCTTGTTCTGTCCTCACAAAGCACATATTTTACAGAACGACCTCTCTCCTTCGGCATCATTATCATGGCCTCTAATGACAGGCCAGTTCCTTACAGCTATGTCGGTCGAAAGAGAAGATGAGCTAAGGGTACAGATTGCCCAGAGGAGTGGTAGATGCCCCATCCCTGGAAACATTCAAGGTCAGATTGGTGAGGCTCTGAGTCACCTGATCTAGTTAAAGATGTCTCTGTTTACTCAGGAGGGTTGAACTTCATGACTTTTAAAGGCCCCTTCCAATCCAAAAGGTTCTCTGATTCTATAGGGTGTCTCCTCAGTAGAGCTGAGAGTATTCTCTGACCTGTGTAATAAGTAAACAAAGATGATCATATCCAGCATAAAGTTCAGCTTGCAGACAGTGGAAGTGGCATGGAGCTGATTGGTGCCACGATTTCTGATTTTTTGCAAGCAATAGAGTCACTTGAGATCATGTAGCAACAAGCGTGAAATTAAAGCGTCTGAGTGAGCTTGCATTTGTGCACACCGCTCTGTGCAACATATTTAAGTAGATGTCGTCTACAGAACACCCAGTCTTCTCTCAAAAACAGCTTAGTAAAGCACCGGCAAAGACACCCACCAGCCAGCCAGAGCAGACTGCAAGGGCTTGGTAGAATCCTACTCCTAATTGAAGTCTATCTGCAGGAAACTCCCCAGTTTTTAATATGATCATTGATGAACCTACACTCTAAAAGCTGTGGATCTTTCATTCTAGAAACGTTTCATTCTAGAAACTCTTCATTTTACAAACTCAGGCTTCTCAGTGGCTGTGTGTGCATTAGCAGGCAGCACATTTGGGGAAGTTTAATTCCAGATTTGCTTTCATCTGTTCCTGAGGTCTACAGGCCCGAGGCTGGATGGATGGCATTAAGTGCTCTATTGGAGCACATCTTCTGGTTCTGTATTATCCAAAAAGAATCTGATTTGGGTGCTACAATATGAACTAAAATGCAGTAGGGCTGCGAGACTGAGGTTTTAACTTCAAAAATGCCGTCCCAGCCTGGATTAAGGTGCTAGCATAGCTGCAGCCTATGTGGTTGATATTGTGAAAGATCACCCACAATAACTCTTCTTGCTCAAAACCACTGTAATCATAGAAACAAAAAAAAAGCAAATGTGTAATTGTCTTTTTTTTTCCTAAACAGTTTTCCAACTGGGAAATTTTAGATGGAAAATCTTGATAAATTTCTGGCCTTGCTTCCAAAACTTCCTTGGTTCTAATCTGTATTACCTGTTACATCATGGATTCTACAAGCATTTACTTATGACTATTACCATTGATTTCTATAGGATTACTGAAGTAAAAAAAAACTTTCATTTTTTTCCAGGATCCATATTCAAGATCATAATGCATTTTGACTAGAACAGAACAATGGGTGCTTCCTGAAATCATCTGAAATATTATCCACTTTGGTCCTTCCCAATGGAAACTAATATTAAGAAAAAAAAAATAAGCTCATGGGCATGAAATAGTTTTTCTGGGGCGATGAAATCTGTCCTCTCATGACCAGGGAAACTCTACTCCTTTGCTTGATCTTATGATTATTTCAGTCTATACCCAAATTAATCAAGTAGACCGGCATCATACTCATAACAGATGTAAAATCTTTACCTTGGTATATTTGTAAAGTGCTCTGTTGTTGACAGGAACACCGTATCATTTCATGGAACAATAAAAATCTGTAGTTTATGAAAAATATATGACAAAAAATTACATATAATGTGAACCCAAATTCTTAAATAGATCCAATTACAAAGAACTTTGTTTTGTAAAAGACAGAATGGAAACAATTCAGTAAAAAAGAGATTATTAAAAGCAAAATGGTTTTCACTTCCAAAAGCCTAACTTAGGTGTTTTAAAAAGTTGAAATGAAATTTACTTACTAATGGCAACCCTTAAAAATAAAAGCACAATAGGACAGAAGAAGCATGCATTTATTATCAAAATGTGGATGTACAAGTTGTAAAATACCATAAATATTTGGAATTGTGGGTGCTGTTTTTTAAAAAAAAGGCTTTCATGTTAGCAATATTTTGAATAAAGTATGTTTCTTTCTATTCAAGATGGTTCTCGTCTAGAACAGATCAATGAAAACAGAGACATATGTAACTTCCTCACATTTTCTAACACCTAACTATGGATTTGAGCAAATTTTTAATGATTTTAACTCTCCTTACTAAGCTGCTTTTCAACTCTGGCTCAGTCAATTACAAATAAAAAGATCTTTCTTTGTCATGATTTTCACACACTACTAAAGTCACTAACAAAACTTTGACTTGGCCAGGGTCACATCTTTTACCACAAAGCAGAATGCATGAATTTCAAGAACAATGTGAATACATTCACGCTGCACCTTTTCCAATGGGCTTCAGGTATTTAAGTGAAATTACTCGGTGTTTGGCCTATCTGACACTACAGTCACGTATTTACATCGTACACATCTGTCATAAACTCAACAGCAGGTGCTCAGAAACGGCTATGTCCAGCGGTTTCACAAAATTCCAAACGGGACCATTTTAATTAACCAAGACAGAGAGGGTAACATAAAGCCTTTAAGGTCAATCTGGCCCCAATATAACTTTGTCTCTTGCAAGTAGCCAGAAACGTGGCAATCTTTGAGAGGCTGCCGAACGAATTGTTTTCAAGTTTTCTTCCAGGATTTTGAGAAGGAAAGTCACACATACTTATAAAACTGTATTTTGTTGCTGATGGTCACTTTGCCAGTGGCAGAGTCGAAAAAAAAGAGCAGGGTCGTACGTGGAAATTCTCAGCCGATGTGCTCCATGGGTTTGTCCTTGGCTGGGGTTCCTGCTTTGGGAGGAGTCAGATGTTCCAGGATGAGAGGGATGAGGACGAAGGCATGAACAGAGAGAACCTTTCCTCACCCTGCTGGGGTGGAAACCTGTGCGGGGCCATAGCTCACTAGCTGCTGCAACCTCGTGTGCAGCCGTGTCCCAGTAAATTGTTGTTACGTCCGTCTTGGAGTTTCTCATGGCTCTGAAGGGATGCTCTGCTGTCCATGCTGGAAGTCTGTCCGCTTTGATCCTGCTGTCTTCTTAATCTGCCAAAGGTTAAAAACATTGATATAGGTACTGTGCGCACACATCCTATGGATGGCCACGCACATCCGTGTATAAGATTCCTGCACCGCCTGATCTCTATTAACATCCCAAGCTTTATGAACCAAGTAAATCCCATTTCTTCCAAACACTGCTGATTGCTTCCTCCTAAATATGTGCAACTGAGTCTTGGTCTTGGTCAAATACTGCTCCCATTGAAACCTCTCATAAGTAGCTCACAGAGGAGAGTGGTTTCTGTGGGTTAACACCTCGACTCAAACTGTAACTGGACAAAACCTCCAGGTAGCTTGAGGATGGTGAGAGTTGTTGATGGGGCACACAACAGCAGTAAGCAGCTACTCCCCTCTGCTGTCCTACGAAATTATCAGTGACCTCCACCAGTACAAGAGAAAAAAGCATGAGATGGAAGTATATTCAGCATTCCTTTTTTTATTAATTCATATGTTGTCAAAGCCTCCTAGGTGCTTTCAAGGAACAGCAAAATCCTACCGTGTTTAAAGACTGCAAAGTCATCTTCGTTTGACATAATTTGCTAGACAACATCAACAAGCAGCCCTAGCAGCACCCGCTGTCCCCACCAATTCTTTTGCCATCAGGCTTCTCAACATTTCTGTTCAACACTGGTATCAGCTTCTGAGATTTTACCGTGAGTCATGCGATATTCAGGGGTTTCCTCCAAACACAGACACAATGGAAGTACTTTAAAGAAGGGTGGAAAGAAACTATGGGGAATCCGTGAGGTACAGACCAATTAATTTCCTTTTTAAACATGAACGGCTGCTATTTTGCAGGAATTTTTATCTGATTGTTTGTTTTCTCAATATGAGAAAGAGCTGTTGGTGTATGCCTGAAAAAGGCACCAAGAGTTGACGCCAGAGACACAATGAAAGGAGCTCTTTGTAACAGTAATTATGATATGCACCCAAAAAACTCTGCAAGTAACAATGAATATAAAGAAAATAATAATGGAAAAGCATGTAAAAATGAAATGCAAAGGATCGGTTTTAAAGGGTAAAATACTTCCAGGTGGCGTAAAGACTGTAGAGGCATTATACTGAAGACTCACAAAAGAATGTGAAAGGACATGAGAATTCTATCAGAGTTAAACAGAGGAATAAAGGAGACTGTTTAAAGTAAAAATTATGAGAATCCAAACAGGTTAAGCTTCAAAAAGGAAAAACAGAGGTATACTAAATAAAAAGCTATAAGGTAGACTGAAAAAAAAAGCAAACCCAAAACTGACACCACCAGACTGGAGGAACAAATTGTTAAAAGCATTTCTCCTAACTGTGGTTTTTTTCAAGTGCACCAGAAATACGACAGCTACCGGTGAGTCTACAGGCCGATGGATGACTGAGATGTTAGAGGATAGTATAAGAAATATGAGTCTCTAGCTGAAAAGCAAATGAATTTTCTTCGCCAGTGTTCATGACAAATGCGCTTAGAGACGTTCCTTTCTTTATAAGAGATTTGTCCATCATTTCCAGTCAAACCATGTCAAACAGCTTTAGAATCAGTTGTTCAAATCAATGTTGACAAAGCATCAAGACAGTGGATTTTCACCCGAGGGCTCTAAGAAAATTGAAATATATAATTTCTTCACAGCTGAATGGAGCATGTAACTTACTGTGGAATCTGTCTTAGCACCGAGGAACGGAAGACAGCAAATGTGATGGCATTCTTTATTTATTTATTTTTTTTATTTAAGGGCTTCAGAAATATCCAGGGAACTGCCAGGAGAGTCATTGCATGAGACAAAGTCTTGAAACACCTTAGGGCCTGAACTGCTGGCCCTTACAAGACTGTACATTTGTAGGCATCATGAGTAAAGGCTGCTGTGCTTGGAAACTGATGTTTCAAACTGTGGGTTGCAAACCCGTGCAAACTGTCAAATAGTGGAATGAGACAAATTTTGACTCTGTGGAGATCTGAGGGGAGATTACGTTGGTCAAAGACATGGCTTTTCTCTCTGAATTTGTTTAGTATTTAATTGTTTCATAAAATGCTGAGAAAGAAGGCATTTTTCTGTACTGCTAAAATTAATGGGGATATAAGAAGTCTCTCAATAACAGCACAAAGCAGGAAAACACCAATTTTATTTTATTTTTTTTTGAAAACCACTCAAACTGGCACAAAGGCAGCGGGTAAGGAGAACAGTGGAAAAAGGAAAGAAATGAAGCCCATGCTGAATTCAAGAGATAGCACTGATCAGCCTTGAACTTCCCATTCTCTACAGAGGTGGCTGCTGTTGTTGATTTATTTCCATCTATTTTGTTTATCCTGTTCCTACTCCCCAGGTCTATTATTGAAGCATAATTAGATTATTAGGGGTTGTGAATTGCTAAAGGACTCCATTGTTTTGGCAGGGCTTCACTGTATTCCCTGCTCTGACATTTTCTATTTCCGTATCTAGATTCACTACCAACATTTACAAACTATTGAAGTAAGAAATAGGTTATTAACCTGATGATGTAGTAAAAATGTAACTTAATGAACTGTTTACTAATTTATCAATCACTTTATTCAGTGATTAAAATTGTACTAAAGGCTTCACTATAAGGGGTTATTATGGGCATGTTAACACCCACTTACCAGTGTGCATTGGTGGCTGGGGAATTGGACTAAGAATCAGGAGATGCTGATTCTCTTTCTACCTCTGTCACCTTTTGCACAAATTGTAGCCCTTTTCTGTGCCTCAAGTTCTCACTTGACAAATAAAGAAAATGTATGGAGGTGAAGCTGAGAGGGGATTATATTTCTCCAGAAGTCTTACATGGTTTGGAGCTCTAGTCATAAATCTGATGAACTTGAAAAGCTGTGGCTGAGAGATAGAAATGAAAAGAACATCGAAGGTATGCATGAAACCTTGTGTTCCTAGCAAACCGATATCCACAGGAGGTTTTTCTGGATAAACTGGTGACAAAGCATGGTATAGGCTTGTACTTCAATTAGGCAAAGAATGCAATGAGCAGGAACGTGCCAAGCAACGTGGGACTTTGCTTGTGGTTGCACATCAGATGTTGAGAGAGCTGCTGCTGAGAATGGCAGAAGCTGAAAGCTGTGAGCTGAGAGCTGAGAGCCTCTAAGTACTGCTCTGTGACTCACAGGCCTGAGCGAAATGGGAAATTACAGTTTGGTGTCTGTGATGATTAAGAAAAGGAGGTGGAATATATAATCAAGTTAAATGTAATTATTCTACATAGGTAATTATGCATATATGCATTATTGAATATATAAAAATACAAAAGTAAAGAGAGAAGACTGGCTAAAAGCTAGCATGGAAAATATAATACAGAAGAAAATAAAAAGATCACTTCAGCTTTGGTAGGCTGGAGTGAAAATCACAAACATCACATGAACCCCAGTAGCAAACTTGGAGATCACCAGGAAAGAGCTTACAGCTCAGCTTTGTTCATTAGATGAAGGTAAATGTTGAAAGTTTGTCTTCAGGCTTCTTAGTAGAATGAGTTCAATGAAGAAGGATAAAAAGTTCCAGATTCAACATAACTGTCAAAATTTCAGATTTGCTAAGAGACTAAGGTCTCCTCCCAAAACACTACAATTTTAGCAAAAATAGAATAAGGCAATTGGTCTGTATGTCAAATTAGCTCCAAACTGCAGATAGGCTCAGGTCAAGACCTAAGCAAATCTCACCAGAGCAGCTTCGTGTGAACAGGCAGTCTTTTCAGTTCCAGTGTTGGACAGTTGCAGAAGTGAAATGTGTCTCTTGTTCTGGCATTTTTGAAACGTGGGCATTTCGACACGGTTCCTGTATTCATGGCAAAATAAATGCAGTTCGGGCCATTCTGTTTAAAAATGGCACTAGTGCAATAAATCATTTGTAGGAAACTGCCTTCCAGCAAATGACTTATCTCGACTTCAAGCTGACGCAGCTACAGGCTGCAGTAACTTGACAAATGCCCAGGGAAAATGAATAACTTGATGGGGACTTAGTAGTGGATCTGAACCAGGTAGATGTTCCTGTGCTGAATACAATTGGCTGAGGTTAAATGGTCAAATGGTCAGCTGTGGAAAACAGCGAACAAGAGTTTCTAGTGGATAGTCACATAGAAAAAAAAAAAACCAAAACAACCAAACTGTAAGGAAAGGAGGATGAAAATGAGTTTGAACAGTGTCTGTTACATTTAATCCATGACAATTCTGTACAAATACATAAACAGTCTCAGAGGCAGCTATGCTGAGAATTGAGTGGTTGTGCTGAACCAAGGAAGAGATAAGCTGAGTTTTGCTTCCCCTCGCCACTGATCCGTGCAATATCGATAGTGCGTGACACTGAGCCTTGAGCAATCTCCTCTCCAGCCGCGAGGAATAAAGAAGCTGTACCAACCACTACAGGAATGCATCAAGAAAAATAAATGAGCCTTCAGTCAAGTCTTGAACTTCATCAGTATTTCTGGTAAAGTGTCTGTGTGAGCTATGGAAAGGTTTTTAAGGTTCTTATTATCTCGATACTCGGATATTACAGCAGAGTTCCTTCAGTATTGATTTCCAATGCTGGCTCTTGAATCAGATATTGGTCAGTGTAAGGGCATTCAAAGGACAGGGGAAAATTGCTGTTCAAAAAAACCCTATAGCAATACAGAGCAGTGACATCAGGCTTGCCAGGCTGTCAGTGTGAAACTGAAGCCTAAGAAATGCAAGATTTTTAAACAGTGGGCATGTATTTAGCAACCACTGAGAACAGAGTTTCTAGTGATAAAAGAGAATTCAAACCAGGCAACTATCACTTCTTTGAGAATCCACGATACCAGATTCTATAGGAAACTTTTTATTATGGCAAGTTTACGAGTGAGTTTGGCAGTGTTGTAAATCTCAGTCCTGAGCGTGGAGGAAAGAGAACGTTCCGAGTGGGCGGAGGATTTTCTTTACCATTTCTAGATTTAGCGTTTTGCCTTGGCCTATTGATAATTTCAAACAGTTTGCTGGAGAAAACATGCCTTTGGTTTTGGTTTGGTGAAAAGGTGGTCATAATAAGACAAGCTTTAGAAACTGTAGTTTTATTGTAGGAAAAAAGTTCTATTAACGGAAACTTCTACACCCCTTGAAAGAAGTCCTGAGGAGTAGATAAATCTGTGGAACATTTATCCCAGTTAATCTTCACAAGAGAGGGAGTCTGAGGTCAAAACACGCATGTCTTTGCTAGCTTTTCAAATTCATGAATCCTAGGAGGCAGCTTGCTAAGTAGTTAGAAACCCACCCCGGTTCTATGATTTAACAGATACCCAGAAGTAATGTTGATGTCTTGTCCAGATGGCCTTGCTAGAAGGCTAATTCTGAACACGTCCGAATCAGGAGAAAAAAAAACAAACCAAAACTGATCTGTCATGGGGAATGACTGTACTCAGAAAGGAATAATATATTTCAGCTACATGTCTCTGTGCATGTCACTGTGTTTTGTCTACTGGAGCACAGATACGAAAGTTACAAGGGGGATTTCAGAAAAAAAAAGACAAGACCCTTATGTCCAAATCCTGTATTTATAGCATACATGTTGGTAAATAAAGATTCTTTGAAAGATTGTATTCTTTCAAAACGCAACACTAAAACCTTTTTGTTCTCAATAGAAAAGATGTAGAAATGAAATTTTGTAAAGGACTTAGAAGAAACCAGAAAGTGACAGACATAGGCATTGCTTTGTCATATCCCAGTCATAGTACAAATGTGGAACTTTTGCCATATAACTAAAATTGCTGGATACTTTGGAGTTGCAAAAATTCCAGACAAATTGAAAGTAATTTTTACAAAGTGGTGTAATGGTGTAGAGGTGGACTGCTTAAAGAAAGAGGATCCTTATAGTGGCAATATCTCACGGGGTTGCTGGGGAATACCCAGCATGTCTAGTCAAGATAGTAGTTACCCAAGTCTAGAGTGAGATATCTTGGCACTGAGGGCAGGTAAGGTGTCAATTTGGTGTCCACTGCTATTGCCCACTATTTGTTTTTAATTTTATTTTTGATTCAGGATGGTAATGATGTGTCAAAATGTGTATACAAACACATGCAAAAAATGCCTGGGTGAATGAATCAGAAGTGGTCAAAACGATTGCTTGCTCAAGGTGGTGATGCTTTCACTCTTCTCACTCCACCACTACCTGTCCCTGAACACAACTAATCTGTTTTGATGATAACGAAGCACTGTTTTACCAAATAGTCCAAAATTTATTTTCTAAAAAAAATGGAGATGGTTAATGTCTGATTGTATCCCACATCAGAACTGGATTCCCTGCTTAGTTATAGGCAAAATAAAGATGCAACTCTCAACTCAAACAACTTGGTAAATTTATCACACTCTAGAACTCCTCAAACTACATCCCCACCCATCTCCCTTATTTCTATTAAAAGGGTCTAAAAAGAAAGATGTAATGAGACTGTGGAGTCTAACTGTGGCAATAAAACTTGCTTATTTCTTTCTTGTGAAATGAGTACAGAGTGTATCCCTGTGCTCATCATGTTTTGGAGCGTTTTTTAATGCAGAGAAACCTGTTCCAAGAAAGAACAGAAGTATTTGGACTGTGAACACTCAAAAGGACTCATGCTGTCATCTCAAAGAATCACCCTTGGTATTGGTAACCTGGATTGTGATAGAAAATATAAACAGAAAGCTGCTGGGTAGCTTAAACTTTACATATGGATATAAACATCATGAGAAGGCATATGTTTTGGTTTAACTCTCCGACCTAAATAATGAGTTTTCAGTGGTAAGTAGCTGGTTGGCAGGTGAAAGCTACACAAAGTTGGTCCTACCAGCTCATTTCTGGATCAGCTCACCCAGCAGCCCCAAAGAGACCCTGTTCCCTTGGTACGACACTGAGTAATCACGTCCATGGCACCCACAATCATTCATGCTTTAGCCAGAAAAACGGACTCCCTTCCCCAAGCTCATGTGAAAACTTATCTTTTGCAAAAATCCCTTATTTAAGCTTTATAGGAGCTCATGAACACCAGTAAAAGTGCACATGCTGCAAAATCAGGGCAATATTTTAGCAGCAATATGTAGGTCTTGCAGTGTGCACACATCTTTTCAAAAATAATGGGTTATCTGTATGTGCATCTAACACTCCACTTTGAAAACTTCCCCCATTATTTTTTCTGCCATTATGCAGGCAAAGATTTGTAGAGATATTGATGACCAAGCATGATTGCTGGGACAAAAAACAGCTTGGCTTGTCATCTGGCTGCCACTGTGGGGAATAACAATGGAGTTTGATACATGGACACAGGAATTTTCTGCCGGCATTTTTAAAGATTCCTCTTATCAATCGGTTCTTGCTGTGTTCTGTTTTTGTAAAAACTGAAGAAGCTGGAAATATTTTACAATTTTAAATGAGCGTTACTCTTTTTCTTACAGGTCCATTATTCTGCTTACTAGTTCTCATCTCTAAGGTTTTCATTCAACTACATTTTTAATGAAAAGGTAAAATAAATAAGAAGTGAGCAAAGTATGCTGATCAGGTTATTTCTAACTGACTAAGCATATTTGAGAACACTGTATTTACTTTTCAAAACAAAACAGCCAGTAAATATCTCAGAAAAGAGTGAAGATCCCTGTATTTGCATTCTTTTTGAAAAACTTAACAAAAATAAGCTGAGGAGCTGATCAGAAATTCAGAAAATGTGTTTATTTTACACTTCCTTCCATAAAGAAGAAAACATTAACCTTTGCTCAGTGTAAATCCTAAGGAAACGTGCTAACAAAAAAAGAAGAAATGCGATCCTCCTGGATTGTCCACATCCCCTTGGTGTGAGCTGCAGATCCCATTTTGCCCTTTCCCGGTCAGGTTTGCTTCCCAAGGAAACCAGGGTGCAGGGTGAGGAGTTGGCACATGGTTAGAACTTCTGAACAGAGGTAAGTGTCTGGCCACATTCTGTGAAATTCCCCAATTTAAAAGCAGGAATTCCCAAATTTAAAAAGAAGTGGTTTGATTTTATAGCAATATATATCTTCACAGCAGAGTTGTTGTATTCTAGCTGCCTAATAGGCAGCCTTTGGTCGATGCTAACAACTGAAACATGAAGGGAATTGCTTCAGAGAGTGATTTTGGTCAGGGAAAATTTCTGCAAGGGACCATGCTAACAGCTGAGCAGTATGGAAGACTGTCTATGTGCTGCCTTCAAAAAATAGGCAGAAAACAACAATTATAAAGGGAAAGACGCAAGATAAGAAAAAAAAAGGAGTAGAAATGGAAGGAGAGTTAAACACCTGAAAAAATGAGGAAGGATTCAAAAGAATCCCAACTATGGGGATCTAATTAATTAAACTAACCAATTATATAGCTAATTAAAACTATCTCAAAAGACAGTTGTATACATCTGATTTTTATTTTTTTTTTAAATTAAAATAAATGACTGTACACCTACCAGAGGGGTAGTAACCATGGCAGAGTTTATAATGGGATTTGCTTTTCTTTAGCTGGTGCACAGAATGACCTCAGTAGTGCTCTCAGGAAAACAGAAATCACTGAAAAGTGTATAAATTTGCTAAGCATTTCCAGGTAAACACAGAAGGCTCTGCAGCAGTGAAAGCTTGGGGAAGATCAGGACAGACTTAAGGGCTGACTGGAGCAGAGTCAACACTCATCACTGAGCAACATCAGTGCTGAGTCACACAGCTCCAAATGGAAAATTAGAGTCTGTAAACTCAGATAATTTCCCCTCACTCTAGAATTTGTGTTGAGAACCAGCTGTGAACAAAACATAATGCTACCGTGTAATAGCAGATATTTATTTTGGGAGATCTGGTTCTGAGTAGTGACCTCATCAACTTGCTAACAAGAGTGGATGTCACAAGTCTTTAGCTCTTTCTTGATGATGTTCACACTTATAACTTGCTTGTTCTCGGCCTCCTGCCCCCATGACTAAGTACAAATGGCTCAAATGCAGTTGGCCCACGTTTGGTGCTGTACAAGATGCCCTTGGGTACCTGACACTCAGAGAGAGCCGGCAGGCACAACAGCAGACCACCAATGACACTGGCCTGGTAGTAGGCATTTAGTTTTGCAGAAACAAACTGAGCCTAAAAATGTGGGATGGATTTTATGCCAGCTAACTGCAGACAACTGCGAGATCAGTTCAGGCTCTCTCTAGAGGATAAACAGAGGCACTAACAGACATTAATTAGTTCCAGTCTAAGTCGTCTTATATACGTGTCACAGATCAGCCTTGGGAGATGCAAGTCTTTCTTCACTAACTGCTGAAGGAGTTTAAACTAAATAAATGGTTTTAAAATACATTATTTTAAAGGCATATATTCTTATTTCTTCTCTGGAAAAACAGAGATACTTTGCCTCTCTGAACCACAGATTCAAGGCCCTTCCTCTCTAGCTACTGCATAAGCTCACCACACGCCGCACTGCTTAGCAGAACCAATTTGCTTCTGGATTAGTGCTAATTTACACCCACACCATTCAGGCGTGTAGAAATTGAATAGTCCCATCAGTTTGGAACACGGCACACGCCGATAAACTCTGCCAAGAGCTGGGTAATGAAGTCACGGAGGAGCAGAGGGGTGCAATTGCCTGTTCATCCATGCAGACGTGCCTGGAGCATATTCAGGCTCTGGGTCTGCCAGGAATGACTTTTCTGCATGACTTAGGCTATAGCTTGAAAAGTACTTTGTCATCTAATTCCCGCTTAGTTCGGATACCTTTGAAAATCTTGCGTTCACCCTTTGGGGTAGCAGTTGTTCTGCATCTAACCAATCTTCAATCTGGTCTGGCTTTGACCCCAAACATCTACTCTTGGTACCAACTGCTTCAGTAGAAAAAGTCACAAACTCAGCTCTGTTTTCCTAATACACTGCGACCTACGAGCCTTGATAGCTCAGTAGATTGCCATGTAATCATTCAAATAACTGTTTCATCTCCATTTAAATTTAAATGGCTGAGGAGCAGACTAAAAGTTATGCTTTATTACGGCTGAATGTGAAAAGTAAGATTTTGGAGGAAGTATCCCCATGTAGCACAGATGTCTTCTTCACTGACACTCATGACATTTATTCCCACCCTTTCCAAAAATCCCTGGGGAAATATGCTTGCACCATGGGTAATTGATTCAGGTTGATAGTTCCTGCTGAGTAATTATGCTCAGTAAATGGCTGTGAATGTAATTTTCTATCAACCAGCAATTTATAATCAAACTTAATGGCTTCAGGTGCACATACGGAGTGAGCGACGTGTGGAACACTAGTATGTGGAAGTCAAATGACCAATTACACTGGATGCTGTAGTATGTTGACTTGCAATGTCTTGAGATCTCAAGTTTACCCTGGGAATTGATAAAGCAAAATAAGAGTGAAGGCATGAAGTAAATAAATGAAAACATCAAGTGATGTGTAGCCGATTAAGAAAATGAGAGTAAAACAATCAATCAACATTAAAGTCATGTGCAGACTTGTAAAATAGGTGCCTCTTAGAAGTGAGTTATTGTCCATCCAAGACCAGACACATCCTAAAAAATATCTGTCTTGTTCAGCCACATTTTAAAATGTGAATTAGTTTTTCTGGTTTAGATATATCTGTAAATCCACCTGTACAAGGAACAGGAAAACAGCCATGAAATTTCCCAATCATATATCGATTATTAGACTTTGTGAGACCACAGGGAGAAAATTGTCTTCCTAGTTAACCTGAATCCAATTTAAAAACTACAAACACTTGTCCATGAATAAGAATACAGCAGTGTGGGCCAAAACTCATTCTCAAGAAAGACATTAATTTCCTAGCCTACCTTTGGTGTGTATCCTGAAGGATACAGGCTCATCCTTTTTTTTTCAGCTGCAGCAGATGGATAGATCACAGGAGTTATTTTGAATAATTCTCTTCCTTTATTCTTTTCTGGTGAAAGTTTCAAGGTAAAGTGATCCCTTGGATCAAGTCCCAATGAAATACATGGGAAGAAGGACAGTTCTTCATCTGCACCTAGAATCTGATATACTTTACTGAAAACATATTCTCAGTCACCAGGACCCTGGACCTCAGACCAGGAAGATTTTACGGAGGAGCTGGAGTGAAGAAACCTGTTAACAGACCTGGTGGATCACAGCAACAAGCTATTAGACCGAGAATTTAAAGACAAATGATAATGAGATGCCTGCGACATGCCTGCTGCCTTTGCAGTGATGGTGATGCACATCTCTGCAGCTCTGTGGCCGTGAACTGGTGTGACAGATTGCTACAATAAAGCAGGGCTGGACAAAAAGGAAGCCAGCCATCATTGAGACACAGCCATTCAATGCCATCTTGTTTCTTCTCTTTGCTTTTTATGCCTCTCCCTTGGTGTTGAGAAGAGGACCCTGGTTCAGAAGTGAGTGAGGAAGATACTAGCTGTGACAATCTACTTGCATAGCAGCACCAGTTTCCTTAACGTGGCATCTCTAATTGAAACTGCAGCTCCACAGGAGCTGGACAGTCCATCATTGAAGAATAAAGCTATGTGGAAAGATGTATTGGGTTTGCATGGCAAGGTTTTCGTAGTGGAGGAGGCTACAGAGTTGGCTTCTTTGACAAGCTGCTAGAAGCTTCCCCTATGTCCAACAGAGCCAATGCCAGCTGGCTCCAGGATGGACCTGCTGTTGGCCAAGGCCAAGGCCATCAGTGACAGTGGTAGCACCTCCGTGATAACATATTTAAGAAGGGCAGAAAGTTGCAGAACAACAGTAACTGCAGCCAGAGAGAGGAGTGAGAACATGTGAGAGAAATAACTCTGCAGACACCAAGGTCAGTGAAGAAGGAGGGGGAGGAGGTGCTCCACGCACAGGAGTAGTCTGTAGCCCATGGTGAAGACTATGGTGAGGCAGGCTGTCCACGTGCAGCCCATGGAGGACCCCACACTAGAGCAGGTAGATACTCGAAGGATGTAATGCCCATGCTGGAGCTGGCTCCTGGAAGGACCTGTGGACCAATGGAGAGGGAAACCAACTCTAGAGCAGATTTACTGGCAGGACTTGTGACCCCTCAGGGGATCCACACTGGAGCAGTCTGTTCCTGAAGGACTGCACCCTATGGAAGGCACCATGCTGGAGCAGTTTGTGAAGAACTGCAGCCCATAGGAAGGAGTCATGTTGGAGTAGTTCATGGAGACTGTCTCCCATGGGAGAGACCCCACTCTGGAGTAGGGGAAGAGTGTGAGGAGTCATTCCTCTGAGGAGGAAAGAGAAGCAGCGATAATGTGTGATGAATTGACCTCAAACCCCATTCCCTATCCCCCTGTGTTGCTGGTGTGAAGGAGGTAGAGAAAATCAGAAGTGAAGTAGAGCCCTGAAAGAAGGGAGGGGTGGGGGAAAGGTATTTTAAGATTTTATTTCTTATTATCATACTCTGATTTTATTGGTAATGAATTAAACTAATTTCCCCAATTCGAGTCTGCTTTGCCTGTGATGTTAATTGGCGAGTGATCTCTCCCTGTCCTTATCTTGACCCATAAGCTTTTAGTTCTATTCTCACCTGTCAAACTGAGGAGGGGAGTGATAGAGTGGCTTTGGTGTGTACCTGGGGCCCAGCCAGGGTCAACTACCATAAAAGCCAGTCTGGCTCTGTTTGAATATTTGGACTTGAAAATAAACATTATCTGACTGCAACAGTCCTGTGAGAGGAGACTGGTGCAGCCCTACCCACTCCTCTCGGCAGCAGGCTTCCAGGAATCAGAGACTGTGAGTTTCCAGGGAGCAACCACCCCGCAGTCTGCACTAACCTCTCTGCTGGCTCATGTCTCTCCACCCACTCCTCACAGAAGATTCCTCAGCTGAAGTCTAAAACTTAGATTCATAAGAAGTCTAGCTAACCATGCAGATCTTTCATTCCCTGGAGGATGGATGCTCCCAAAGGAGATGCTTAGCCGGTAGTTCACTTGTGATCTCACAAAGTAATTCACAGCCTTTAGTTAATCACCAAACCTACACAACACGTGGGGAAGGTGGGAGCCTAACACAGGGAGCCACAGAAGCCACTGCACTGAACACTGAGTGTCTAGGCTGGTCACCGAGGTGCACCCACCACAGCAGTGGGTATTACGCCCCAGGTTAAACACGGGAAAATTATCTCCCGCTGGGTTTCATAACCCCGAGGTCTTCTCAGGGGATGAGTGCCTGACATCCCCTGAAACACAGCAAGGGCAATCTGACTCTTACCTAAATCTCTTTTTGTCTTAAGTCTGCTTTACTTTCCTTATTTCCAAAAAGGAGTTACATATATAGATGTACTTGCATATAAGCATATCTACCCATACATGTACATATTACTCTGCAGCTCTTGTGTTATTATGAAGATTCTATATGAAGATGGAGATCTTATAAGCAGTGAGAAAACATAAAATCACATACCCAGCCATTCCATCTAACAGAGATACTCATCTCTCACACTGACCTGTTTCAAACAGTAGTGGACACTGGCAAAGAATAATCCAAATGGAGTCAAATGTCTGCTCTGGTATATCCTCCTTGCTTTTGACTTTTCCAGACTTCCCAAACCAACAACATGGAGATCTCATGTCTCAAAGACCTTGATGGATTTTTTCCCACAAATTTGCCTAATCCTTTTCTGAATCTTTTCATAGATTTAGCATTCAAGGCCCCCCTCATCAATGTGGCATATTGCACAAAAAAAAAAAAAAAAAAAGCATAGTTCATTTTCTTTTAAACCTGCAGCCTGATAACTTTCTGACCTTGAGTTGTCAGGGAGAGTGAATAATCCTTGCTTAGTCATCTTATCAGGAAGTTTCATAACATAGTATTATTTAACCATTTTCTGCTTTTTCAGTTGTCTCTTCTCTGAGTTTAAACTAGCTCAAGTCTGTGAAATCCTTCAATGTGAGCCATGCCACATCTCTGGTCAACCCTGTTTTTCATTTTTGCAACCATTCTAAATCCTCTGTAACTTTTTTTGAGATAAGGAAGCAGAACTGTCCACAGAATAGAAGATGCAGGCTTATGTATATGAACACACATATAGACACATAAGGACATACTGATATACTTTTCTCTATAGCTTTCTTTGGAGTTTTGAGCATATTAACAGCTTTTAGTTGCTCACTAAGCATTGTGCCGTTCACAGCTTTTTCAAAATCTTGTTCAGAGCTGAAGCTAGAGTCTGTTGTCCTAAGAGTAGAGCTTAGATTATTTTCTTCCTACTCAATTTCAGCTGCCATTTTCTTATTACCCTGCAACTCAGAACCATGACTATCATTATATACTGCAGCTCTTTGCAGTCAGAGTTAGATTTGACACCTTCTGATAAGTGGACTTTGTCATCTCACCATTCACCTCCCTTTCCAGCTCATTTGTGAATATATTCAGCAAATACCCAAAGAGTTAGAATGACCGGCAATAATAACATTCTATCATTACTGGCTTGTTTCTGCGTTGCTTCAGCAACCGGCCCCAAAATGCTTTCCTAAAACAGGATGAGGTGTTCAGTCTTCATGACTTACTCTTAATTTATGGAGACTTGTAAAAGGTGAGAATTTATGCTAGTGGAAGGTATGAAGAGAGATGAAGAGAAATTGTGAAGGTAATCCCCTATGGACACTGAACAGTCACGACCTGTTATAGAGCCTTCATTTACCACATTTATGATTTGTGGGGTAATCTATTGGAAAAAAAAAAAAAAAGATCTTACACGGTGCTCAGAATTGGTTCCTCTCCAAAGTCTGAGATGAAGATTTTTCTTTTCTCTGAGCATGAATTGACTTTTGATTAGTTTTTATGAGGTGTACTTGTGTTTAGTTTTCTGTAAATGGAAATGAATTGCTGGCCTACGGTGCTGAGGATCTGCGTCTGTTATCCTGATCCTTCCGGGACCATGTTTCGGCACAGAGAATGCTCTGATACATGCACTCACACACAAACTTTCATTCCTGAAGTTGGATGTCCATTTGGTGAAGTGCAGCCACTTGATATGGTTATTTGTTTGGGAAAACTTTGGTAATTTTTCCTGGAGGGTTTTGAAAATGAGATTCCAGATACTCATTAGCTTTTTTTCTTTTTTTTTTTTTCTTTTTTCTCCATGAAACTGTGATGGGAAGACATTATTGAAATGATGGCTTTTGTATGACCATTCTTTTCTCAAAAAAAAAGTGAATTTGAAAGTATGTCTATAAAAAAAGTTGTCATCCTGGACCTGATGTGCTCAAATCTTTAAGCATCTTGGCTCACTAAGAGTCACATTCGGACTGGTAATTCTGTTCCAGTAATAATGAGCAGGAATCAAAGGCAGAACTGAAAGTGTGTGAGTGTGTGACCAAGCAGCAGTTATTAGTGACCAAAATCAAATCAGGTTCAATCATGTTCAGAAAGGCATCTTTCTAATTAGGTGAATTGCAAGTGCAGCTTCCAAAAGCAGACATGTCCATTACAAAAAGGGCAGGAAAAAGATTAGTGACGAGCAGTGCAACCACTTGCAGTGCAAATGCTCAGAAAGAGATGGATTTACACTAAATTAAGGCCAGCAGAAGTAGCAAGAAAAGTTGTGCTGTAGCCTCATCAAAAAAATAGTCTGATACTATAGAGACTGTGAAAATATGAATATCTCCAGAGACATTATGAAAACATAAATATCTCCAGAGACATTAAGTAACATAAAATACCTATTAAGAAAAGTACATTCAATGAGGTATACAGCAAATCATTATGAATATTCAATTCCAATCAAAATGAAATGAAAGAGAGCACTCTGGGCTTCTGGATTTGAATCTGAAAAGACAATTGAAAGGGAAGAAAAGGAACTACAAAGAGACAGATAATAAATTTGATCATCAAAAATGCAGAGAATATTAAGTAAGCTTTTCAACTATGATATGGACAAAATCACACAACATGCTTTTACGCATCTTAATATTCTCAAAATATACTCGTTTAACTTTTGCTGTTTTTTTCTGGGAAAAGAAAGTTGTCTGCTCACCTAAAGCTGTTCAGTACCTTTTAGGAAAGAAATAAGTATGTCCAAACTGTAGGAATTACAGCAGGGAAACAGAAGGGGAAAGGCAGCAGCCATCTGACTGCTTCAGTTCGTGCTAGAATTTTTTAGAGTGTTTGCATTGAAAAGTACTAAGAAAAATAAGTATCTTAGGAAAGAGGGAAGCCTGTCCAGCTCAATGGGGACTAAACAACTGAATATTATAGTAATACAGGACATTAGTATTAAACAAAAACCTCTCTAACTTCAAAATCATTATTAAGTAACTTCAAAATCATTATTAAGTTTTTGAAAGTTTCCACTAGAATTGTTAAAAATATGGATGTTTTGCTCATTACTCCATTGCATTCATTAAACGAGTTTTGTAGAATTCTAACGTGTTTTCATGTACACTGGATAGATGACATACACATTTGCTTAGTAAAAGGTGGCTATATGATTTTCCTTTCATTATTAGGTTGACAATTTTGATGAAAAGTTTGTGTAGCTTCTAACTGAAGGATTTTTCTACCTGAGGAGCAGATATTTCCTGTGTTTTCTCCCCTGTTCTTTGTTTGCTCATCTATTTTGCTCTTAAAAACATCTTAAAGGGAGAAGAGGTGGCTCAGGAACCATAAAGGGTAGAACATATGATTCCACTACAAGCAAATACTGAAACTGTTTCTTCATTTTGGACTATTTCAGGCTTTTGACATTCATAAAGAGATATAGATGTATATGAAGATTTGTTTAGTGACAATGGCACAAAAATAGCAAAGTAATCTGTGCTCAGATTTTCAATAAAGCTATGATAAAAAAAACAAACCTGTGGCTCTATCTGTACAATCTTTCCTTACCTCACAAAAAAAAATTAAAAAAAAAAAATTGCCATTGTAGCCTACAGTTTGTAAATGAGATTAAGTTCTTGAAAAATTGTTGGCAAGTCTATGGGAATACACACTCAGATATTGCAGAATATTTGGTGCTGCATTTCTAGATATAATAAAACATCTATCCATAGAAGTAGATTTAAAACCAGAAAAAAATTAATTTGTCAACAAAGGAGTCTAACAAGTCCCTGAAACTAACTTCAGATCATATTCTTCAGCTAAGACCAGTGCAGGGACCATTTTTAGATGACAAGTTTTTCAGTTATGTGTTCAAAACTAAGTAAGAGATTTTACCGACACTCTTAAGAAGAACAGAAAACATTTCCTGCACCACATTTAAACTTAGATTGTAAAAGGATTTTCCTATAATGTTTTATTTTGAATCAGGACAATGTGTACCCTTCTCTTAAAGCTACCAGAAGATATTATCAATGTGGACAGATGACATATACCTGTGTCACATCAAAAGACATACATGCCTTTTAATTTGTAGTTCACATCCACTGAAATATTGATGTTAATAAGAATAAAGCCTTTCATCTACAGACACTTCAACCACTCTGGTACCTGAAGCAGTTTAACAATAAAATTGACATAAAATCTGCTTATAGTGTGAGGCATTTCATTCTTGATGCTTAAAGTTTTCCTGCACAAATGAAGGTATAGAAGGTATAAAGCTGCCTCTTTAGAACATCTTAGCCCTTTTACATGGAGTAGAGAGTATTTTCAAACCCATTAACACTGTAGGTGCTCCTGGTCTGCTGTTCCATTATTTGGAGTTGTGTATCAGTGACCCAAGAGAAAATTATGCTGGGGGTAAAAGATGAACAGATTTAGTTTTCCTTAATCCTTTTATCAGAAGAAATTGAAGAGAAGAAGGTGTTGAATACCTCAGCCTTTTCCTTGTCTTCCGTTACTATGTTCCTCCCTTCATTCCATAAGGAACAGAGATTTTCCCTGGCCCTCCTTTTGTTACTAATGTATTTATAAAAATGCTTTTTATTATCCTTAACAGCATTGGCCAAATTAAGTTCTAACTGAGCTTTTGCATCTCTAATTCTCTTTCTACACGACCTTACAATATCCATAAACGCTTCCTGGTTCACCTGCCTCTTTTTCCAAAGATGATACACTCTTCTTTTTTTTTTTCTGAGTTCTTGTAAAAGCTCCCTGCTCAACCAGGCTGGTCTTCTGCCCCGCTGGCTCATTTTTCGGCACACAGGGAGAGCCTGCTCCTGCGCCTTCAGAATTTCATTCTTAAAGTAAGCCCAGCCTTCCTGGGCCCCTTTGTTTGTGAGGGCTGCTTTCCAGGGGACTCTCCGAACAAGAGTTCTGAATAGACCAAAGTCAGCCCTCCGGAAGCCCAAGGTAGAGGTTTTGCTGACGGCCCTCCTGACTTCACCACAGATTGAAAACTCTATCATCATGTTCATTGTGCCCCAGATGACCTCCGACCACCACATCTTCCATCAGCCCTTCCCTGTTTGTAAACAGTAGGTCTAGCAGGTTACTACTCCTGATAGGTTCACTTGCCAGCTACAACAGGGAGTTGTCATCCACACATTCCAGAAACCTCCTGGACTGTCCCCTTTCTGCTGTGTTGTACTTCCAGCAGACATCTGGTAAGTTGAAGTCCCCCACGAGAACAAAGGCTAGTGAACACGAGACATCTCCAAGTTGTTGAAAGAATGTCTCATCAGTGTCTTTGGAACATTCAGTGTCCTTTTTGCAGACATTAAAGCAGTATTCCTTTCAGAGTTCACAAATTTCCCAGACTGTTAATATAGGATTATCAGTAATGAGAACACGCCTAGATAAACTGAAGCACAGAACTACACCTGGACTTCTAGAACTGCCATTTTTACTACACAAGACAGTCTTTTGCCCTTACGGAAACGATTTTGTTTCATCTTCCGGAAACTTTGCTGCTCGATAGAGTTTTCTGGCTTTTTCTACAGAGAAACTGGAAATAGTTGGTCTTTCCTCCATTCCTTCTCATCTCTCCAGTGAATTCTGAATAGTATCAACAGAAGACACTCTGTGATCAGGAGTGTGTACATAAAGACAGACAAATCTAACTTTTTCTACCCATTGCTGATAATTCCTGACTACACTTCTTTGTCCAGGAAGCCCTGTGCAGTTAAGTTTGATATATAAAGAAAAGAGCTCATATCACAACTACAAGTCTTCCTTTCCTAATTCCTACTTTAACAAAATAAATTTGGTCTATTATTCTGCAGTGTATTTTTGTGCTCTGTGACTATATACACCATTCTATTTCTTTTTAATTTTTCAAATATTTCAACCCATCTTGTAATTGTTCATACCATAGATATCAGCTATGTAATCAAACTATAGTCCAATCAAATAAATTGCATTCAAAGACCATGTAAGATTTACCTGCTGCCTGAATACTGCTGGTAAAGCCATCTGGAAAAACATCAGCCTTCTTAATTGAGCCTACCCATTTGAAAGCTTGGCTTAGCTAAAATGGACTCTGTCTTCCTTATACACTCATCTTGCTTAAAACATATGGCTCTCCTGTGCTAGAGATCATGCAAAGTAACGTGAAGAATCTGTCACATTTTCCTCTTCTTTGTAAATTTTTGCTGTATTTTCCGTGAGCAGTTGGTGTTGCGTGTAGACATGTCCCACGAATTGTAATAGGAAAAATGGGATTATCGACGGCACAACTTCCTTCATAGCATTGTGTCAACTGTGCAAGGTTGACAATCCCTTTCTCAGTTTTAATTATAACAGACATTAATTACCTGCATCGTAAGCATTAAGTAGGATAGTCACAACTTTTCAATTAACTTCTAACATCTCACAAATCCATTAGAAAGGCTTGCAGATATAATTAGTTCACATAAAACTACAGAAATGAGTGAAATGCAATAATTTGACTGAAGACACAAACAACTCTCCTGTTATGAGCTGTATCTGTCAATACAAACGGGTCCATAGTAGCTGCAACTCAAACATAGTAAACTATGTGAAATGCAGATTTAGACTTGTGTTTCTACGAATTCTGGCTGATTCTTAGATTACAAAGCACTGGCATCATGTCTAATAGAATTTTAATACTTAGCTCTTTTGACATAACTACTGCTGAAATAAACTTTTTTTATGGTGGTGAAGCATGAATAGTGTTTCCCAGTCAGAACACTGACGTTCACATCATGAAAATTTCATGAGTTACCGCTTCCCTTGATTTAAGTTGTGAAAAAGCAGTTCCTTGTATTGTATGCCTTTTGCCTAATTGCTAACAGTTTCTCTGGAGAGTAACAGCGACATTTGTCTTCTCTCTCTAACATACTTTCACCACAAGCAGTTCTGTTTGCTTTCAGAGGTGGAGGAACTACAAAACCATCACGCTAGAGTCTATACGAGGAAGAAATCACTGGAAATTTGGTCTCTTAGCTCCAGCTGCTGTGATCATTAATCACTTTTTCTTACACTGGGAGGAAAAAATCCAAGTTCTTATATTAATTTCAGTAGTGAATGCTAAACAGGCATTAAGAAATGCACTTACTTCTCTCTGTTGAATATGATGAATTCTTTCCTAACGGTTTCCAAGCACTGCTGCAGGTGTACGTTCTTTAAAAAACAGCATGAATAGATTGGTTTAAAAAGGTGGAAAATCACAGACAGAAATCACAACAACAGAAACGATACTGAACAAAAAGGCTTATGAATGAATGCTATCAAAAGGCATTTTTAAGACTATTCAAAAGTGGGCTGTGATAGCACAGTCAATCTTTCTTTCTTTTGGAAGAAGTTTATCACAAAAAAATTCCTAGGAATTCTAACATCCGATAGCTCGAAGAAGAACAGCTTGCATGAGCATTCAAAATCACAGGAAGCAGCAACAGAATTTATAAAACCTCACTGAAATGAAAATTCAAGTCTGGAAAACAAGTATTTCTTAATATCAGAAGTTTAGACTGCTATACAATGAGTCTTTCTACATGGGACACATTGCAGTCAAGACCACGAGAGACTGTTTTAAAACATTTATAAATAATGAGCTTTTGATTGCACTCTTTTAATTTTTGGTACTAGCGGTGGATAAACACTCCTTCTAGCTACTATCCATGTGTGGGAAGCATATTTGCCAACTGACAACATTTTTTCGTACTTTAAATGAGCATCTACAAGAATCTCAGGAAACAGTACAGCTTAAACATACTGTTAGTATTTCACTGAAATAAAAGTTTGCATTTCATCATCTTGCTTTGAAGATGGTTTATGCTACTTGTGAAATGATGAACATAGAGGTCAAGTCAGTTTTCAGAGATGATAAAACTGAACTTAATTGAGTTTTTCCATTATAGAATGTAAATGAAATGCCACTGATCAACTTACCAGTGGGCAGGTTTCCTTAGTTCCATCTTTGGATTTGTTTTTGGCAAGTCGTTTTTTCTTTTTATGGAGAGGCTTGGACTCTAAAATCATTTCTTCAAGTTCAAAAGTAGGATCACAGTTCAATCTTCCTTTCTGGTACAAAAGGATTCAAAGTTACTCTTTGAAGCATCACTGTGTTATTTTAGTTTGCCTGGCAAGTATTAATAGCATTAATAATGATCCAGCTTCCCAAACACAGCTGTAAAATGAAACCTATCTTTTTAGGCCAGGAGTGATGCTTAATGTTTAAATAAGGGAGGTAAGATAAAAATCATATTATAAAGCAATTATAAAAAGTTAGATCCTCTTCCTGGTTATATACAGAGGTACTCCTAAAGTGACTACAATTATGTCACGCCAATGACAGATCAATCTGGCCCAACGCCTTCATCAGAATATCGGTTAATGCTGTAGAACACAAATGGCAACTGTAAGAGTGCAGGAGGTATGAGGAGTACCTTCAAGACCTTATTTGTTAAAATCTGATTTTCTGAAGAGATGCAGTTGGATTTAGTTACCTAGCTCCTCTCCATGATAACAAAGGAAGGAGCAGGCCCTTTTTGGTTAGCAGCACTTATACCAAAAAAAATGGTTCTATGATGCTTTTTCTTATCCATTACTCACATTACCCAAATATTCTGAATTCTCCATTTATATGTTAATGTGTGGTGCTTGAACCAAATCTAAAGATTCTTCATTGTATCAGGAAGTTCTTTTTTTTTTTTAAACAGGATGATTGGAAACATAATTTCTATATTGTCATTTGCTTTCTTGATTTTTTTCATATTCTTCCATAACTCTTTTCAGGTTCTTGATATTTTCAGATCTTTTCAGCATATAAGTTTACAGGAATGTAATTATGCCTAGAGGTTGGCTTTTTAAAATTATATCCACTACTGCAGTAAAGTCTTCTCATGACAACAACCATTCCTCTCACATTCAAGGGTAAGAAATACGGTATGGTAAAAAAAATCTATGGTTCAGCTGAATCCAATACATTTTTAAAAGCCACTACTTGGCATCCAATTTACTGGATCAGTGTTTTGCTGCCTCTGTAATAAGAATAGCATGAGCTCCTTCCTTCTCCTCCTTCTCTCAAAGCATTTCAAAAAAATTTTGCAAACTATTTGAGTTGCGTGGTGGAATATTTTAAAACCAGTCTGTTTTCCTCTGGGACTTTTGAGAGTTCAATCAAACCATCATTGCCATCAAGGTGCAAGTGCTAAGATAAGTCATATATAAATGGCAGATATTGTTCAATAACTAAAGACACTAAGCAGTAAAACCACACCAGAAACCGCTTGTGTAACTTGTGGTGTTCTGCAATGAAGCGCTTGATTTAGAGATCACTCCATCATTTTTATTTCTACCAAAGTTGGTATACTTAAAATATGATATTAAGCTCTCTGATGCCTTTTCCTGAATACTATCCAGTTAGGTTTAGTAAAATTATTTGTTTGTTATAATGGAGGTCTATAGTATACTTCTATTTATTTATAAATAAATACTTTTTTATGTTTGCTCTGTAACAATTCCTTTCTTGAGCATGTACCATTTTAAAATTTGTTTGAGCACTCAAAAATACATCACCTTTCTGAAGCTTTAATAATGAAAGCAGATTATATTTAAATAATTTCTTGCTTCTTTTATCAAATATTTAATACAAAAAAATTCTACTAACATTTTATATCTCCGTGGTGAATATAAAGAAGCTAGCTAAAACATAAAAAAGAATGATGTTTACAGAATCAAATTACACAGGAAGAAATTAAACAGTGAGACCTTCCTATCACAGGTCTTCCTCATGCCCTCTTGCCTGCAGAGAGCAGGCAAACTCCTGACAGTAAAAGAAAAAAAAAATATTTTGTTGTGTGCCCCAGCTGGTCAATGAAAATTTTACGGGTGCAACAGAGAGAAGAGTTCTTGGAAAATGTCTAGTCAAACTTGATCTGACGAAACAGTAAAGCTTGCTGTAAAAAAAGAGGCTCTGTGCTATAAAAGATGCTTTGACACTCGTCTTCTTGCTGTTTTTCCTAACACACCTGATTGACCAGCTGGAACAAGCCCTCATAATATCAGCCCGGGCTTTGGAAGAGTCAGGGACTCTCCTGGTTCCCCATGTATGTTGTACCTTTGACTATGGGGAACTGGATGCTTCTTTTTAAATACCGAGCAGGGTTATGAAGTTTCCCACGTGCTGACAGTTGTGGATTAATCTTTCAGATAGGAATAGGAAGTCTAAATAATCTGTTCAGTTTTATCTGAGAAGGAGTCAGCCCATATCTCTAATACCTCAGAAAGCAGCTTTAACTTGAAAAAAAAGGAAAAGAGGAAAAGCGGTCTCCATTCACTTTGAAGATCCATGTCACCATGGAGAATGGAGTTTATGGTCCACCACGCCAGGGAGCAGCTTCGTTCTGCAGTGCTTTGCCCAGAGTAGCAACATGTGAGAGCTGCAGGGACATTGAGTAAGAGGGCTTTCCCTGGCCTTGGGTTGGTAGATATGACATTGTCCTCTCGATCTTTCAGTTTGCACCAACACTGAGCTACAGCATGAAAAGGACTTTCATCCCTGGTGAATATTACTCTGAAGTGTCTAGGGGGCCTGCCATTCTCTTCACCTGTTGTTCCAGTTACCTGCTGTGTTCCTTGTCTTCACTCAAGCTCACCGGGGGAAGCCCTGCTTGCCCACCCATAGCTTTCTTTTCCTGCAGGATGTTCCTTCCAGGAAAGACTCTGGTCAGGTGCCAAGAAGCACAGCAAACATTAACAGCATCATCTTGGCAACCCACCCGTCTGCCTTTGCTCCATTAGGCAACGCCCTCTCACCCTCACCTTCTGCATATTTTCTTAGCAAAAGCTCTAATGACCACCTGGATGAGGACAGGGTCTAGCTGTTCCCCCTTCCTTATCTTTATTGATAAAAATAAATAAATAAATAAATAAAAAGAATATAAACAAACCTTAGGGGAGAAGCATCTTAATGCCACAGTCATTGCTTTTTATTCAAGGCCCTCAAATCCATTTAAGTTACAAATGATCAAAATGGAAATATCCAGAAAATACCAACAAACTGAAATGACAGCAAAAAAGAGAACCATCATATTCCCTCATGGAATTTGAATGTTTTAATGTAGGAAACTGACACAAAGGCAATGGATCAGTTGTTTGGAACGCTACTTTTTAAGTGAAAAAGGAACAGATGCTGGGATGTTAAAAAGTCTTGCAAATATTATTCAGATGCCTAACTTTCAGAGCAGCAACAATCTTTTTGGTATTCTTTGGCTCAGAGTTAACTCTGACAGTCACTTGCTCTAACAGTTGAAAAGCAAAGTCTGGAAAATGTTTTTTTATTTGAAAGGGTACAAAAAGTAAATCAAGGTTAATTAGGTTTTGGTGTGAGCTAATGAAATGGGCCAAATTTTCCCTTAGATGTGACTGAGTCAATGAAAGTGTAATGCAAAGTAAAGTTTCTGTAAGAAGCAAGTCACTGAAGAGCTAAAGATGTAAGCACAAACAAGTGAAAAAGCAGTGATAATTAAAGTCGTAATTCGCAAAGACAGTTCACCTGCAATATCAACTTACGTTAGGAACAAAGCCTGGGGTCACAGATTTCTCTAGAACAGCATCCCAGTTGACATCAGTTAGGTACGGAGAGCTTTGGATGTCTGCAAGGCTTGATAGACGGCACTCTGGGTCCTTGGTGAGGAGCTGTGAGCAAGCACAAGGCATTTTCTAAGGGACTGGGTACCATATAAAACAGTAAATGTATCACACACATCAACTGAACGATACATAATTTTGAGTAAGAAAATGGCTAGGGAATTTTGTAACAACTCCTACAAGTCCCAACCTACTAAAATAAAAGTTATAACTCATAGGATAGGAATATAATTTAACTGCCACCAGATGGCTGTTGCAGGCATGAAGTGTGTTAGTAACAAAAGTCTGTTTACAAATACACAAGAGTCCAAGTGACATGAAACATCACGGTTCAATGCCACCTAGCAATTTGTATTTCATCTTTAATTTATTGGAAGATATCGTTACACTGAGCATCCTGGAAGCAATTAAAATTAACCACCTCATTGCTCCATCCATCAAAAATAGATTGCCCATTGCTGCAAAGGAAATTGATCTTCTATTGCTCTTTCCTCACATTCACAAACATTTCCTGCTCAAATATCAGCACTGATGGTCTGAAATACCTAAAAGAGACAGATGAGCCTTGCAACATGGCCAGAAAACTGAACCAAACATAGAATTAGGATTTGAGGAACAAAGTAAGTTCCAGGGTAGTGATGCATTCAGAAAGAACCTTGTAGCTTAGTGACATTCACAACAAAGTGGCTTGACTTCTGTTGTTGCAGGTATAGCAACATGGGACAAAGAGAGATACAACCCTTTTCATTTCTAAGCTCCCTGGCTTGAAACAGTGGCAGGAATTCAGAGGGCAGAGTGGTCCCTCCTTGCCTCTCCCACATGCACAACTAGGGCTGGGGAGAATGGGCCCAGGGCACAGGAGGGGAACTGATGATCCTCCAAGTTCTGCTATCACTGGTGAGCCATTTTTAAAAATAAACAAAAATATTAGATTTCAGTTTCTCTGAGGCCATGAAAATCCTCATGAGCAGGAGGTTTAAGAATAATCCAGCTTCTTAAGAGAAAAAAAAATACACAACTCACTCAGAAAAGTCTAGGAACAAGCACTTCTTTCTTATCCTTGAAATTCTGAATACCTAGTGTGTGTGCTTGCCTGATACCTCTGCATTGTTGGAGGGGCTTCTGGAAGAGGAGAGAAGAGAGGACAGAAGGTGTTTGTGCTTTCTTACCTTTTTCAGAAGTGTTATCATGCCCTTGCACCATGCAGACGAGTAGTGAACTCTTTCTATCTTGAACATGTTGAGTATCTCATCAATGGGGGTGGATGAATGAATTTCATAGGGCCTCTGGGATAAAGTTAAATCAACATCAAGTCAGTAAGAATGGATAAAAGAGTAAAGACAATTCACCTTTTCCTGAGCTCAGGAGTGTTTATGACGGAAATACCAAAAACATCAAAGCATCTTGTATCAATTTTGAGGCTAATCCTTTTTTGCATGTTGCTTTTCCTTGGTTGTAATGAGTGCAATTACTTATAGACATATTTCCTCTGCAAATTTTTGTCTCATGAAAAGAAGCATCAGTTAAAATGCAATGGCTGAATAATTTTGTTCCTGGGGCATTCTATGTGAAATGTGGATTATTTAGTATTTTTTACTTTTTATACTAGAACGTACTTGTAATCTAAACTGACAGAATGGAAAAGTGGTGGCTGAAGGAAGTTTTGTCATCCTGATTTTACTGAGTAATAGATAAAGCTATTAAAAAATGCTTACAAAAATCTAAGAAACACAGTAAAAGAGTAGACTAAATCCCAATCCTTCTCCATTTTTGAAATCTAAAATTACCTCATTACATGGACCTATGGATTATATGGAGCTGCTGTCCTGTGTTTGTTTGTGCCTAAATTCTTCTACAGGTGAAGAGAAGCACTTGGCTTCACAGTGATCTGTTCATGAAGATCGCCATGATTTATCTTTCATTAAAGGTAGCATTTGGAAATGAAAGTACTACATATAAATTCATATTATTATGAATTACTGTGCACATATCTTTTAAAGACTTGCATTTGTCAAGCAAGTTGTTAGAATGATACTCTATATTGATGTATTTTTTCAAACCAGGGTAGAGTATGGACTGCTTGTGAATTAAATTGCACCCAGCAGGTGACAAATATGTGCTATGTGATATGAGATCTGCAGCCAAACGCCATCATAGCAGCAATGTGTGAATCGGTGCATCATAATTCAAGCACAACATAGTTCCCTTCTAATCCAATATCCTCAACAGTAAAGGGCAGACTTTCATTATCTTCACAAAGAACTGAATCATCCCTTGATTTTTGACAGCATGCATAGGTACAAGATTATAATTTAAGAACATTTCTAGATATTAGTTTTCTAATCTGATATTAAATTAGAGCCACTTTTCATAAAGGCCCAGAAAACATTCTTATTTTGAGAAGATTCACCCATACATTTACCTTTGAACACGTNTTGACTGTTCACATTGCAGAGAAAGTCAAGAGTCCGAGAATCCCACCTACCAGCTCTTTCCTTCACCTTGTCTCTGTTGAGAGCATGGTACATACAGTCAATAAAGTATTTTAGTAGTTGTCTGTAGCTTAGCAACAGACTGATGTGTCATGGTTTGCATCATGCACTTTAATCTCATGGACCTGGGGAAAAGACCAATGTTTGATACAAACCTTTATGAATTTAATTTTTATTCTTCTTGTGTTTTATTAGTAGGTGACTAAAGAGAGAAATATGCCTGCAACATATTGAGAAATGCTGGTGCTGCTGTGGATAACAAAAAAAAATTGTCCAGATAGCTTTGTAACGCATGCAACCTACTCCTGTAGCTACAGCCCCGTTTCCAGGAATGTGCTATATATACCTGGCAGTGGAAAGCAAGGTGTGAGAATGGCTGTGATGCCTTGAGCATCCTGAGCCTCCTCTGAGGACTCTTCCATCTCATAACAGTAGAGGCAAACAAAATCAAAAATTTAGCTTAATAAAAAGCAACTCATTTTCACTTGGCTGCTCTTGAAATTGGGCAGGCAATGTCACACACTATGCAGAGGTCAGAAGGGGAAAATGACCAAAATAGGTTTAGACTGGCTCTTCAGAAGAAGTTCTTCAGTATGAGGGTGGTGAGACTCTGGAATAGATCAACCAGAGAAGCTGTGGATGCCCCCTCTCTGGGGGTGTTCAAGGCTGGGTTGGAGGAAGCCTTGAGCAACCTGCTCTAGTTGAGAGGCGTCCCTCTCCAGGGCAGGGAGGTTGGATTAGATGATCTTTGAGGTCCCTTCCAACCTATGATTCTATGAAAATTTCTGACATTTCTCATTTCTAATGCTTCTTCCTTCCTTCCTCCCTGCCTTCCCCGTGCACCAGCACACATCATGCTGCAACTGCAGGGTTACATCCCTGAGTATCTCTGCCCAGTGCAACATCTTCCCTTTTCCCCAAGGCTTCACCGAGTGCCCACCCCTTTGCTCTGTGGCAGTCGGGCTCTCCTCTCTGCTGAATAAAGTGCTATGGGAGCGTTGAGGAGGAGGGGGCTGCCTGCCTGCAGGTTTATTTTGCAATCTTGCACACAAAAGTTGCCTCTTTGCAGCCATCTGCACAGGGCTGCTGCAGCAGATGGAGCTTTGGAGCTCACGGCTGTTGCAGACAGCAACATGTTTTCGGTTAAGTACATTTCCTCAAACCCTCAGCTACTTCTGCTGTTAGTTTAGGCCTTGTCTAGACTAGAAAAATTTAGAAATACAATTTGGAAAGAAACACACCTTTTCCTAGTCCATATAAAGATGTGAACTGCCAAGCCACCCTCTGTCTTACTCAGTAGGCAAGAGCAACTCATGATGAGAAAACAAGCAGCTGGCTTGGTTGACTGGAGTGTGGGCAGATGGCAATGCTTCTATTTTAAAAAAAAATAAATAAAAATTGATTCATTCTCAACTTTGCTTTGTCTGTAGCCAGATAGAGTTACTCAGAAAAGACTGTATGTATCTTGGCAAATGGATACCATTCTGTGCTATTTTTCATTTATTAAAGTGACTGGGTATCTTTTGTGATTAGTCTTGGAAGTTTAGCTTTCCTTACACAATCACTCATTGCGCTGCTTTCTTGGAGTCACTCATTGGTGAAAGAGTTGATATAAAAACAGTAGGCTGTTTTTTTTAATTTATTTTATGTGCATCTAGTACTACCATCTGTGACTATATTGAGAATGTATTATGCTTATTGCAGACATACCTTAATTGTTCGGGTTAAAATTTTCCATCCTGGAAGAACGTTAGCTGAAAAACTCAGTAATTTTTGAGAAAGATGGTAGAGAAATTTATATATATATTTTTTAATGGTTTTTAATACTCCTGTGCTTTGAGAGTGAGTTCTGGGATTTGGTGTGGGGGAGATCTTTGTATCAGGAGCATGACTTTTGACACTCTTACGTAAACACAAAATAGATTAGCCAGATTTTAGGCCTTCAAAAACTGTAGCTTCTGGATTGAAGCAAGAATGTGCAGACACTCCGAAACATAGTATTTTATCTAAAAATGGAAATAGTCATTGTTCTTCATTTCTAATACCCTTTGTCTGTCATCCTACATGAAACTACGAGATCTTTGTGGGATGGATGGTCTCACATTACAAAATACCCAGCAGGACAGGGTAGCAGACTCTGTTAGTGTCATATGATAACAAATACTCTTTCCTTAGAAACAGCATACTGCAATGCAATAAAATCCTTTTTCCAAAATAGGAATTAAAAATTAAAACCCCAAAATGCAGCTACTTTAGCTACATCATTATACTTAAATAGTATCTAAATTACTGTTTTCCACAGGGGATGGTAAATATTTAAGCAATTGAGTTCAGCCCTTTGAACCAAAATGGAAAAGAATTTTCCATTATCTTCTGTGATTATTTGATCATGCTCAGGAAGATTTTTCATTGAGCTTATTCACATAATTGATTAGATAAGTAACTAGTGCACTGGCAGATAAGCATTTTCTGTAGTTGGGCCAAGCATCTTAGTATATTATATTAGTTCTTTTAAAGTATTAGTCATGAGAATCAAAGATATAATAAAGCCTGAAATAACTTCTATTTGGAAAAAAACCCCGCATTGTTTCCAATTCAGCATTGTGGAGAAACCATTAAAATATTAGGCCTTTCCTTAGCCAAAGTTAGGCAAACTTTCATAATGTAGTTGAGAGAGGGGTAGAACTTTCCCAAGAATATTTCCAGCTGGGAAGGGCTCAGGACAACACTTCTGACCTGAACCGCAGCCTTATCCACTTGAATTTTATCCATGAAGGGTGTATTCAGAGGCACTGCAAACTTTGGGACTTCTGTCACTCAATATATTAAATAACAACAAAACCTATCGTTCTTACCCAACCCCTCAGTAATTCAAATGCCGTAATTCCTAGCGACCACCAGTCAACTGGGTACGAGTATCCCGGACCTCCATCCATAAAGGCTTGGAACACTTCTGGAGCTAAAACAATAAATCAAATCAAACACTAGATCAAATCAAACCAAAAGCATTATATTAAAGTTAGACTATGGATCATTAATGCAGACACCTGAAAAATGAATAAGGATGCAATTAATTAGAATTCAACACGTTTTCAGGTATTGCAGTTTCAGTGCGTTGGTTTGCTGGCAATAAGTGACCTTCACTGGTCAGGGGTTTTCATAAGTCAATAATTTTATGTTTTATTTCTTACCTGGTCCATTTAAGTTTTATGTTATGTGAATAAAAATAAGTAAGAGGAGAGGAATTCCTGAATTGAAATGTGACTTGGAATATTTAGGGTAATGCAAATATTTTGTGGGACAAGTATCTGCAAGCAAGGTGATTCTTTGTGATTGATGGAGATGTTGAACATGTTAAATCTCATCCGTATTCTACATTTGAATAGAATTAGTCAGATGGGTTTCAAAGGTACTCAACATACGAAAATGCTAATTAAACACAATTTCTGACGCTGATTGTATGCTGTGAGAAACTCTGTCATGACTGGAAAAAAACCCACACTGTCAATAAAGTAACAAATTCCACAAAAATAACTTTTCTGGGGAGGGAGAAAAAATATCTTTTCAAAACGAGGATTCATCAATAAAAACATAGTAAAAGATGTCACTGTAGTTTCTTACAGAAAACCATATATAAATAAGAAAGGATGTGAGATGAAACGAAATGAAAAGTCACTCATGCTTTGCTAATTATTTCACAGCAGAATCTCAGTACACTTTGTGAAAACAAGGCTTTCCCTGGGGATTTTCTGAATGCTATCACCAACCGTAACATCGTGAGAGATTGCAGTTACCATGTGAGCCTCTTCTGGCCAAGGTACTGAGTCTAATGTACCACATTATCACCTGATTGCCATCGCGTCACTTTCTAGTGGGCATGCTGCAATGAATAAGGTAATCTGGTCACACATACTTTGGGCTGGCAGTTTAGGATTTGACTATGTAGGGCATTTAGAGAAGCACCTTTTATTAAAGGAAAGGCATTTCTTTCAGAGTTTTTGCAATGCTTGCGTTATGGATGGCGACCTAACAATTTACAACTCCAGAGCTGACCTCAGTAAGTCTTGAAGAGTCAAACCTAATAGAGGATTTTGGCATCCGTGAATTTAATATGGCAAAATCCTAATCTGTAGAATAAAAAGCAATGAATGAATGAAAGTGGTCCCACTTTCAAAGTGGGCTCTTTGCCCAACAGGACCACTTCTAAATAGGCTTGGTAGGAGAACTGTAAGCACGCACTTAAATATTTTTGCCAGAATATGTGTGTTTGAAGAACAACTGACCAGTGGATCTCTGGCATAGGTAAACTTGTGTTGTGACATAGGATGGCATGAACAAACAATGCCGTAAAAGTCACCACACTGAGTTAGCTCTGTCTTACCTCCTGATAATATAGCTTCACTTGGCATGCTACATGTTCCGATGTACTTCATATCTTGTTCGCACGCTGCTGGGGATCTGTGTAGGCACAACCTAACATGTATGTGGTCTATCTATAGATCGATGCCAAGAGGGTAGGCAGAATTTTTTGTGTTACATTTAAATTGCGCATCAGGCAGCAAAGTCGTATTTTGAATATCACCAGAGGCAGCTTGTAGTGAAGGTTTGGTTTATTTCACCGCATTTGTTATGAGCTTTGTCCATTGTTTCTAGATGATGCATAATATCTCATTACAGAAAATAGGCTTTGTGGCCTTTTTACGGAGCTATATAGGTATAATATTGGTATCACTCTTTCTTTTATGGCTTTAACATTGCAATAATGCAATGGATCACTATCTGATTTCCGTGAGGTAGAGGTGAAAGTACTTTATTGATGTAACCTACAACATTGTCAGAATGCTGCAGCTCTTTTGCTAATTCAGTGACTGAGTTATCCACTTTTATTTTATTTGTTTGTTCCAAAAGCTTCAAGGTCAACTCACCCTACATTAAGTAGATCAGCAGAAAACACTTTCTATTGCCCACTGGCCTTGGTGTTTTGAAGCTCTATTTTCTCATCTTAAGCTGATGGCATCCTTAGATCAGAAAATGGGCAGTTGGGTGCCTGATTTTTTAAGCAAATAGCCCCTTTTACCCTGCTTTAGCAATATTGTTTGCAGTTCAGCTGGATGACCTCCCTGCCTTCAGTCAGCTCCAGTGAAGCAGTTGCACCCAGTGAGGCGGTACTTACCGAAGGTGCAATCTGATTTACAGTATACTATATAAAGGTTTTTTCTCAGGGTAAAATCTCAACCCTACTGAAGCCAAAAGACCTTCCTCCAGTTTGGTAAGGCTGTTAAATACCAATCTCACACTAAGTTTGTACTTGATGTGCTCAAAAGCCTTTTTGAACTGAGACATTAGGTGCCTTCAGGCTGTCCAGCAGACTTCTGGAGTTTGCTTGCTCATTCAGAAACATAGCATGATTGTACAAAAAACCAACAGATCCTCCAAGTGATGGGGTTTGCCAAGTTCTGAAGAACTAGAGCTGTGAGATACGGAACATAAAGTTAGGTTTTGCTGAAAGAAATAACTATGTCAGGAGAACCAATTTGGAGTGCAAACCAGCTAGAACAAAAGCAAATACAAAATCTGAAAGTCAAAATTCTGGTTTTCTTTAGGATTGTTATTGAAATAGACTTTCTGTAATCTTTCAAAATTTGAATTTGATTTCAGGCTCAGCTGGGACAGCCATCCTGCGGCCTGCTGTGGGTAGGTTCTTCTAAAGGATGGTAAGATTTGAGCTTGCCAGCCTGGAACAAGGCAACAGCTCTGCTATATACACTCTTTCTGCACACATCCTCTCCTATCATACATAACAGATTTTGGATGAGAAGAATACTTACATATTTTACTCCCATGCAACTACCTAAATGCAAAGATTCCGCCTAGAAAAGCTCATTCGTGTGAATAAAAGCGAGAGAGTGTATGTAAAAATGAGAGTTGCAGATCTTTTTCCCCAAGCAATTTCTGCTGAGCAATGGCTTTTCAGGAAAATATATGGCTTTAATACTCACTCTAATCCTGCAGATTCTTTTGGCTGAGGGCTGTAGTTACTGTCACATTCAGTGAGAAGGAAGGCAGTAGAAGTTTGCGTGATGGATGCACAGATTTTAAGTGGTGAAGCTAAATCAAGTAATAACAGGTTTAGCAGCAAGAGTGAACTCAAAGGCAAGTGGAGAAGTGATGCAATTGGTAGGTCTTACAGGTCCTCACAGCTCCCCATGAACAAACATCTCTGACACAATGGAGAACTGCTATGTTAGAGCTGCCCAAAAGAGTGCCTTCAACAGGAGTAAACTGGTCCAGCCTCACCGCTCATCCTGCTTTGTACAGCAGGTTGGACTAGAGACTCCTGAGGCCCCTGCTAACATGAATCACCCTAAAGTCCTGTGATGCTAATGAAGCTCAAGAAACAACCTTCTCACAGCACATCTGAGTGGGGCAACGAAGAAGTCTCGATGGGACCTCTACAACATCTTCTTCTCACCAGTCCTAATGAACTACATGGGCTCTTCCACTCAGACACTTGGAAAACCTGTCAACCAAAGTACTGGGGACTTTTGAAATCTGAATCTCAGAAGCAATGAGGTCTTTTGGTTTGGGGGATTACTCTTCATGCACGATAGAAGTGTGAGCCAACACCTTTCATGCAAGGCTTTAGTAGCTACAAAGACAGAGCATTTTAAAATTAATGCCATTCCAAGGTGGGATATCTATGCTATTTTTAACAGAACAAGCAATAAAATCAGGAATGTTTCTGTGTCTTATATGATAATGAGTAAATGCACATATTTAACTTCAGCTGCTCATTAAGCTAAAAATCAGATTTTTTTTTCATTTCTACATCTATATTTTTCCTCTTAATAATAAAATTCCAGGTTTTCACTGTTTATCTGCTTTGCTTTCTTAAAAATGACATAAAATGAATCCACCTTTGCTCTGCATTAAGTGTGCTTCAGTGCATTCCTTGGTTGTCCTTAATATGCATTTACAGCTAATGTGGGCTTTTTCAAACTAATAAATAAAAATCTTCTTCAGAGGTCTGTCTTTTGATGCTTTTGCACTGTATCTTTCTAGTAACACCATATCATTGCAACCTGTAGGAAGTAAATAAATGGTTATTTCTTTTTAAAATAAAACCATACTGGAGAATGGCTAATAACTGAACATGAAAGCAAATCTAGTGTGTCTGAATCCATCTCAGAAGCAGTGGCTTCCTGGGATATCCATGCTCCTGTTCTGTGGGTTTAATCTTAATTGGAGCTCCAAATAATATTGTGAAAGAAAGAGGAATTTCTGACAAATCAATTCATATCATTAACTACTCACTGCAATTCTCATAGCAGTCAGGTGATCTACAATGTATATGATGTGGAGGATACATCACATATTGTAGTAATATTTCCCTAAAGACCTGTAAAAAAGCTAAAATACAAACCTGAAATTTTACTTTATTGGTTGGTAATTATGTACCCTATTTATGGAAGATTATCAATATCTAACAACACAATTCATGAGCTTGAAATAAAAGAGAGTATCAATGTAAGTGTAAACAACACCAAATCCAATTTTCACTGTTTTTCCCTACTCCAACTTTTTGTTGGAGCATACTGATTTAATCATAAAGACAATTCATCAGACTAAATCATAAAATGAAGACTTTGGAATAGCTCTGATACGAATCCTAAATAGCACAATGGGGCATTTTTGTTATTTTTTCTGATGAACTGATTTAAGTTTTGCTTCCTTAGCAAGACACTAATCAAAGAGTGCCTGATGTAGTTGCCTCCCACTACCTGGGAGACTGCCAAATGTTGATTGAGAAGTTTACAGAGCTATTTACATTGAAGCACAACTGACTTCTATAGGCTGGCTTTAAAGTTTGATGAGAGGGAAAATGAAGCGAGATGAACATACAAATCAGTATATTTAAGGAATAACTTGCAAGTGAATGTTGCAAGATTGATCAGCTGTAAGAAGCTGATTGTCCATGCATAGATAAATGTTGCCAATGAAAGCTCATGATTAAAAGCCTGTGCCAGTATTATTAATGCGACAACCTGAAAATAAAAAGTAAAGCCATAGTGGTTTGGTCTCAATTTTTTCGAATTATCAAGCATACTATTGTAATGCCTGAGATTTCATAACTAAGAAAATAGATTCCAGTGCCATCAGCTGAGGTTTATCATGATACCAGACTGCCAGGTACCATTCTCTTTCCTCATATTAGTCCCTGGTCTTGCAAAAAAAAATATAAAATAAAAGGATATATACACATATGCACACATATATAACGGACACAGTATAAACAATATTTGGTTGAATAACAGAATAAGCCATTAAAATCTGAGATCTTTACAAATTTTAAATGTGTGAAAGACTTGATGTGTATAACACATTCATAGTTTCACATTGCAGAACCAGGATTAATGGGTGATAGATCGAGCTGAATAAATAATGAACTTGATTTTTGAAAAAATATTCCAAGAACTTTGGACTGAGACAGTTCAGTGCAATATTAATTGTTTTCTCAGCACTGTGATAAGAAAATATCAATTTTCAGATCGGTAATTCTTCTAGGTAATGGTTTAAATAGACAACAGAATTCAAACTACAGTGATGACAAGTGATCTTCTATTTAGAATACAAACTGCTTTAAGAGCAAAATGGAAGAAAACAATTTCCCTCCCCTTGAATATAAACAGGGACTTGGTAAACTGTCAATTTACCTCCTAGTGTTTACTTTCTCATGTGTTAAAAGGGTCTAAATTATAAAGGACAGCTTTCTGACTCAGAGCTCTAAACCACCCAACTGCTAACTCCTGTTGTATGAAGCAAAGTGCTGCTTAAAGCCTGACCATGCTGGGCCAACAATTTTCTAGTGTGAGGTCTCGACTTGTTACAGCAGCGTAAATGATTTTGGACCATTGTTCACATATTACACCTCGATTGTTTTAATAATGTTTAATGCAATTATTCAATTGCAGTAAAAAATTTTGATACCATTACCTGAATACAGAAACGGCGTTTAGAATGCCTTATTAGTTTGCCATGCGGCTATACAGTCTCTCCTGCCCTTACTCAGGGTGTTGTCTTCATAGAACTCTCTGCATTACTCAACCACTGAAGAGAACTCCCTTCTTGCCCTTGCATTTGCACAGAGAAGTCCTTACCGCTTGACTACCTGGATCAACCTCAGAGGAACAACCTCAGATTGATAACCTCACTGGAAGAAAGCTCAGCAGCAATGAACGTGTCACGGTGTCCAGCTACTGAATATGAAATTATACAAAAGTACCTTTCTTATTTCATCCAAAAGCTCACAATGGCTACAGTGCCAGTTTTTCTAGCAACCTGTTGAAGGAATTGTGTCCAAAAATAACCATTTGTTATTTCGAAGATTGGCCCAGTGTATGGACAGCAGCTGTTCTGCTCCAGTACTGAAATTTACTGGTCTGGATAACTGGGGATTCACAGGACAGACTGAGTACCTGACATCAGAAGGATTATTACACACTCATGCTTCACATACTCCTACCAGGTTAGCAAATGTCTTTGCATCAGTTTATGCACATAAAAGCCTGGGCATGTTGTGAGATGGGAGTTATCCAGGGGACAGAAATGCCCCGATGGGCTGCTGGAAGTCCCTGCTTGTTGCCTTGTCTTCCGCCTCTGTTGGAAGTCTCTTCCCATTCAGATCTGCCCAAAACTACCGCTTGAATTCAGTGTGTTGTTGGTTTTTTTGACTGAAATAGTAGAAGAAATTATTATATTAGTGGTTTTGCTGGACTGTCTCAAAGAGCAGTAGGAATTTCGAGAGTAGAGTGGCAAAAAGCAGCTGGAGACAGTAACTTCTTTCCTGATCTCTCCAAGTTTTTCAGCTGCTCTTGTGCTTACTCATTAATGTCAGAGCAGAGCCAAAACCTGAATACTCCCTTGCAGCTCAGTGCTTAATCCCCTCAGCCACGGTGCTCCTAGCCCAAACTGCAAACCCCATCAGTATGGGCAGTATTTATTTCTGCAGCTTGAAGCCTCCTATGTCCACTCAGTTCTTGCTTACTGGAACAAACAGAGGCCCCCTGGCTCATGCTGGAATCGTGGTATTTCCTTGGGATCAAAAGGGCAGGTAACAACATCACTAGTGTGTCTTCTCTTAGCCGGTTGTTCTACCACCCAATGTGACACACACACACATACACCACCACTACCTCTGCCACGCAGGAAAGGGAATAGGGAAAAGGAAAGGAGACCTATGGATTGAAATGGAAAGAGATTTCAGAATATAATATAATAATTAAAAGCCCCTTATATTAATACAAAAAGAAAGTACACAAAGTTATTTTCAGCCAACCTAGTGCTCACGAGCTGCACGCTCCCTGCAGTGAATGCTGGATGTCAGGCACCATGAACACCACAGCTCCAGCAAAAATGTGATGGTCACACCAGAGTAGGCCTCAGGAGCACAATGATGGACAACACTCTCCAGGCATGGCGGCCGTCAGGAGAAAAGACCATCTCCAGTAAACTTTCTAATTTCTGGTGAGCGTGACATTTATAGTACAGGATACTTTTGTTGGCCAGCTTGGCTCAGCTGCTCCTGCTTTCACTCCACCAAGCTTTAGCACCTGGCTAACTCAAAACTGCTAAAAACCTTGATCACTACGGAGACCCACACACATGGCTGGCCACAAGCGAAAATAAAGTATCTTACCAAATTTATTCTCAGGTGCTGTAGTCTTCTCAGAAATGCAGCTTTCCTAAACCAAAAAGGGATTCTATGATTCTACCCAGGGAAACCAGGACAGAGTGAAACTCTGTAGATAGACAGACAAATCCTTGGTAGGAAAAGGGTGGGACTTTTAAAAACCCAAATACTGCCCTAATCGCACTTAAAATGCAATGAGCTGCAACACATTATTTAATTTCAGAGCAGTGTTTAGTATAAGTGCAAGGAAGACCAAGATTGAACACCTCTGAAAACCGAACCTCAAATTTGTCCTTCCTATGTTGTAACTACCTTAGGAAAAAATTTAACCCTATAGGATATTCTTACTTTACCTTTAAGGTTGATATCAAGACATCCACTAGCTTTCCTCTGACTCCAATAGTGCTAACACACAGTATTAATTAATAAAAATGGATGACTTGGACATTATAGAAGTTCACTGGACCTCTGTAAATCCACACTCTTCTGGTAATATCAGGCATACAGCCACTCTTCACCATGACAGCAGCCTACGAAAGCAGCTGTGAAAATCTGAGATAACAAGCTTGTAGGACAGGAAGGGAGCAGCTAAAAATTTAATGTAATTTACGGGTTATTTTATTGGCTTTGGATTTTTGTCAGGTGCATTTATATCTTAAAATTTATTTTATTGGTTTGATTTGAAGTCAAGTCAAGGTGCATTATTCAGATAACTTCAGTCTCTGCTGAAAAAAATCACAAAGCTTCTACCTAACCCCCCTAACTCTCCTACCATCAGAAAAAGAAAAAAACTCGGAAAAAAAAAACCCTAAATGCTCCAAATTTATAAGCTGTGAATGGAATGGTTTTGCAACACTTTAATATACAGATATATAGAAATTGATCATTCAAAAAGGAGACAAGGAGTAAAAATCATGTGCTGTGAGACTGAAATACATCTAAATTATGCCAGAGTGAGGAATAAACAAAAGGCAGTATCTGTAATGTTTTCTAGATATGTTTTAATATTTAATAGTTTGTTCTGTAGCTGACCAACCTGTTGCAAGGGAAAGGACCATTACTGCAAATGAATGCCCAGCACAGAACACATTCTCTGAGACACAAGCATATTTCTTGCAGCCTGCATGAGGGACCAATATAAAAAATTTCTTTTTTCCCTTTTTTGTTTAACACTCATAAAGATGCAACAGTAAATACACGGGTGCTTCCAGCCAGGCAAATATATCCCTTTTTTTCAACACAGGAGGCCTAATGAATAGCCTTCTGCAGGAAGAGCGAGCCACCGCTGAATATCCTTAGGCACAGGCTGTGGCCAGGGCCTGTGTCCTGCCTGTGCTGGCTTTCCTGGTCTACATCCCAATGCAGAGTAGGGGGCTCCCCGACAAGTGCTTATGTTCACTTGTTAGCCTCAGGCATAACTTCCAAAAGTCAGCTAGGTCTCAAAGGACATTCTGCATTGCTTGCCAGGATAGGATGACGGTCTGAAAACTTATGAGTTTCCCAAGGTTTTCAATAAAAGCTTTGACAACACCCTCAGTCACAGGTGTGGCAGAAGGTTTGAGCAGGGAATTTGTAATGATAAAATCAGGCTCGGGTGACACAGACGTTTCCTAAACCAGCTTAAAGCACACATTGTTATTTCTGAGCTGCAGCCATCTGAACAGTACAAGACAGAAACTCTGAGGAACTCCCTAAGAACACTAAGAAGCTGATTTCATTTCAGCATTTCGAGTCAACAGCTTTGAGAAGTAAAACTGCAGAAGCAGCTAGAAGTAGCTTGTCTCACCAGGCTGCTGGCCTCATTCCTTTCACATTCACTGTTGTCCCATGTTTTTGTTTCCTATGTGTGGAAGGTATTTCACTTGTCTAAATGAATCAGCTGAGAGGGGGGAACAGAGAGAAATTACCGGGGTTTCTGGAAAAACATTCAGGTTCAGATACATTGCATTCTGAGTAAACCATTTAATAAGTAGAGAAACAGGCAGGGAAAACCTCAGACTGAGAAAGACTTAAGGGCCAAAAGGCTAATGTGAAGTGGGATTAAGCAAAGGCTGCAGGAGCTGACTCACACCATGCTTAGCATTACAAGATTGGTATCTTAATCAGAACAGCTAGTGCATTTTTTACAACACAATATCAATTCACTGCGAGTTTTTTCCTGAATACCAGTTTCATGCAGTCATGCTGCACGTGAGCAGATCACTCCCTAGCAATTTCTCATCCTATTTCAGTCAGATTTCAAATAGGAGCAGAGGCTTGAGAGAGAACTTTTTTTCTGTTCCTTTGCTTACATTTACCATAAGAAGAAGTGAGAAATCATATAAAGTACTTCTACTAAGGGAAAGGTTTCCTCATATTCGATTAAACACAATAGGATCCACAAGCCTTTATAAACCTCCAAGAGGGGGAAAAACCTTTCATCACATCTCATACCTTCATCACCATGAAAACCAGCATAACATAAGGCTTGTCTCACAGGAACCACTAAGTTTCTTTGGTTCTTGTGCTCAGCAAGTACCTTGTTTGAAGGGGATTTTGTCTTGTTATACCAAGGTTAAAGTGTGGCTAAAATTCCTGGTAATGAAAGCTTACTACCACACTGTAGAGCCAACCTCCTCAATTTCTTTTTTCTATTTCTCTCATTGTCTAAATGGCTTAGGTGAAGCCACATGGAAAGTCTTTGATATAGTCTTAAAGCTAGAACACATGCAGACTTAAAAAAACTATCAAGAGCGAACTCAAAACTTTCTTAATTTGAGCTCTGCAAGTGAAAAGTCTTTGCAGGATTTCATTAAAGTTACGATTCTTCACAAAATTGTAAGTGCAAACCAAAAGAAGAAAGGAATTGTACTTAGAAGAAAAGGCAGCAGCAATATCTGAGGTTTGCTGAAGCTTTGATACCCAAGCTGTGTCACAGAGAGTCCTCACCCATCACTTTTCACCTGAAACAGAGGATTTTTTTGCAGCTCTAAAAGCTCTCCTGCCTTCTTACAGCTCCAAACAAATGCAAGGACAACTCTTCTGACTCTGAATAGCAAAGACAACACTCGTGGCTTTTGCAGTATTTTTGCATTTCCAAGACATGAGGAAGGCCCACTGGAAAGAAAGCAAGCTAGCAGATGGTGACATAACCCCTTCATAAAAGGAAAGAAAGCATTTTTCTTGTATAGCTTCTTTCTTGTTGTGAGATTGTTGTGGAAATATGGGGAAAACCTGATGTGTGGGGCAGAACAGCTCCATGAGCTGAGATGAACCAAGGTAACAGTTCATTAGCATGCAAAGGTAAGATCTTGTCCCCATCTTCCCCCTGCTACAGGTCTGTAATTTACCTTCTGTCTTGGATCAGCCTGAGCTCTCACAGAAACCCTCCAGGAGATTCTTTAGCTCCCTGGGAAGGTGAAGAGGCTTAGATGTCTATGGAACTCCAATCTTAGGTCAAAGAAAAGATTCATCATGATGTTAAGCTGATGAGAAATTGCAAAACAATAAAGCTATAAAAGGACATATTCTATCCAGGAGATCAGTATTTTCCTACTAAATACAAGGACTCTGATATTTTCTAACAAATGGAGAATACTGAGGAAAAGAACATAAGTGGAATTTAAGCAAGTTGAACTGGACTTTAACATGTCTGCATTGAATAGATGAAGATTAAATAGATGTTTTCTAAGATGAATTTCAGCAATTCCTTCTTTGTACCAGTTCTTGGCAAATGTCAGCTAGACATAGAACCACTTACTCCTCCTCATGCAGGTGGAAGGTAGGAATGCCAAAAGGATAGGGCTATTTTTTTCATAATTTTAAACTTAAAATACCTAATCACAGTACAGATTGATACAGATTTTTGTGATTTGTGCTGTTGAAATCTAATTTTTTCTTGTGAGAAAACCCTGCCAACAGAGACCACTAAAGAACTAAGAAGGTTGCGGTCCACCAATGTACGCAGATGGTCAGAAAGATGCTCCAAAGGACCTTAAGTTTCTTGTTAACTCTCAGAAAAATATTTAAACAATACTCACACACATTTTGGTAGAGCTATTTTAACTAATTTGCTTCTGATCATTAGCCACCAGATGATCTCTGCATTACACACACTCAAAATATGACACAAGATACTAAAATGTTAACTGACCCATAGCAAGTACTCAGCTTTTTCTCTGCTTTCATAATAATTATGCTTTCTAATGTAAAACTGTACAACTTCTTCAAGATTAAAAATGTAAGGCCACCAAAACAGTCATTTAATTGACTACCAGATTAAAACTCAGACAAGACTCTAGTGTTATGCTTGCTGTCATCATCACAATTAAATATGGAAAACATCTATTCTAAACTTGTTTGAGCACCTGTAAAATAGCTACTCTTCCAGATAATAATCTGTGTAATAAGAGTTTACAGATCTAATGACTGGCTACTAGAAGGTTCTAGGCAGCTATTTAAGCAGAATGTGTGAGCTCCAAGAAATAAGCTTTTCACAGAAATTTAAAACTACCATATCAAAAATGTTGGCATCTTTTAACATTTCAGTCATCATGTATGTAAAGGCACTTCTGTGAATGTGACAAATTTCACATGTTGGTTGTACAACTATTTGTCTGTAAGTACTGGGGAGAGGTCAAATTACTTGTAGGCAAAACCCCCCCTTTTCTCCCAGTTTTTGTTGGTTAGCATTTGGGAGTTTTTTGTTTGGTTTGTTTGATTTGTTAGTCTGTTTTGGGGGTTGTGTTTTTTCTGTTGTAGTTTTTGTTTGGGTTTTGTTGTGCTTTTTGTTATTATTGTAAATAAACTCACCACTTACTGGCAAAAATGCTTAAGCAAGTTCTTTTTAAATCAAAACTGTTTGTGTACGTGATGTTGTAGCATCCCTTTCCCTCTCTTTTCACCACAACGAATACTGAACCTGTGGTGTAACATCAACACTCAGGTACCAGCCCTGATGGGAAGTCCGGTCTGCAGACTTGATCTCCTACCTCATCCTTGTGCAGTGTTGACCATATCTTCCAAGCAGAGACACTGAATGAGACACTAAAGCTGACCAATACAAAAAGCTGAGAAAACGTTACTATAAAACCTCGTTCCTCTGCAAAACTTAAATGCTTGAGTCAGGATTAAATAAAATATTTCTTGGTTTGCTTTGAGTACGTTTCTAGGAGTAAGCTAACCAGCATCAAGCTGGTGCACTAGTTCTCGGCCCAAGTGCCACAGTGTGGTCACACACATGCTGTTGTAGCTGCCTAAACAGGACAGCTATGCACAAACCGCTCAGGGGCTGCAGACTCCAGGACCTGTTAACTGCTGATTCATGACAAAAATCACATCATAATGAAAATACAAGTCTGCTCCAGTGCCTTGGATTGTCCTGACACAGTCTCATAGCTGGTATAGAGACTCCCTGTAGATGCCCGCCTGCTTTGCATGCAGATTGGTACGATGCTCTTTGTGCTGTGAAAAACAGAAGTGTTCATTCCTATTTCTTGGGCACATGTTTTTACCCCTAGGCTAATAAACAGCAGTGTGGTAATATAGTGGCCTTTGTCTCCCCAAATGACATTTTTGGAATGTGATCATTTATCAACACACCTATCTCTTAGTATGGTTTCCAGAATCCAAATATGTTTAGTTTTAAACTAGTCATCTCCTCAGGCAATGACAATTCCATATACACACAAAATTAGAATAGCAGATGTGTAGAAAGCTGTAAATAGGACAAATCACACCTATTCTTAGTTGGGTAAGCTAGCCTAACTTTGGTGGGACAAATGACCTTCAGGAGATGCCTTCTGTCCTTCAGCTCCAAGGGAAGTTTGGATTATTAACTTAGCCAAGATGCTTAACTTTTAGACTTATGAGGAGAGGTGACCTGAATTTTTCTTTCTTAGCTTTCCATCTATCTGCACATTTAAAATACATTATTAAAATGTATAAAATGCCTCTAAAAGCCATAGGGCAAGCACTTAAGTGATTAGTAACATAGAGCCGTATTCTTAAACAGACACTTTTTTGAGGAACTCAGCATAGCAAAGCAATTAAGGATGTGCCTAGATATTTGTAAACTGGTATTACATGTTCTCTGCTAGGTCATAGCTGTAGTGGTGCAAATATAATCATATATTCTTGTATCAAGATATAGGGGTGTGTAGGAAGTACCACAGTTGAAATTCTCCTGAATTTGCTTCACAAAATCAAACAGAACCTGACTAGAAGCTGTGTAGAGACCAAGCTCCTGCCCAGTCTCTCCATCTCCAATGTTTTCCATTGTTAACACATACATACAGTCAAAAAAATAATTGGTCACATTTATTGTATGCTTTTGCAACATGAAATCCTTTTAATATACCATTAGTCAACCTTAATAGGTGAATTTTCTTACATTTTTAAGTGGTCTTGAAAACTTACCCATATAGGGTTTTGTGCCAGCCATAGAAGAAGCTTTATCGGATCCTTTCACTATGGTTGCTATGTTAAAGTCAGTGATGTGAACATGTCCTGTAATTACACAAAGTAAAAACAGAAGCTAAAATAGCACATCATAAAAATATTCCTCCCTTTGTTTAACATTTAAGTGATAACGGAAAGAAATTAAATGGAAAAAAATGTATAACAATTCAAGAAAACCTAATAGTAAATATTACTCGTAACTAGAAAAATTATAATAGCAGCAAAGTGATGGAATACTTTTCTTGTGTGGTTGCATCCATTACCTGCTTGCAGTACCAGACCTTTTTTTCTGGTCACTCCTGAACCTTCTCCTGCCCTGAATGAATGTTCAGAACAGTAATTTTCTTCTCAGAACAATAACATGCAGGAGTAGCATGTGAAGCTGTGTGTAAAATCTGCCTCTCCTTATCTCTAGCTAGAGCCACCCCTCACAATCTCAAGTACTCATGACAGCTGCCTACCATGACATCCATTTCAGGTGACCATCAGCTTGGCTTTTTCTGAGTCTCTTCAGGGCAAAAAGGGAGACGAGAAGAAATAGGGTATTTTTATCACACAGTATCTACAAACTTAGATCCATAGTAGCAGACAAGCTTGTGTGTAACAGCAGCAGCTCCCAAATGATCACTCATTTGACAGCAGTTTACAAGATGAAAGACAAGAAATCAGCCTGGGGATTTGCTGCCTGACCCGTCAGACAGCTGATTTAAACTGAACTAATTAGGCTGGATGGCCCAAACCTTGTCATTACTTTTTTTCCTGGAGTAGTTTACCATAAACACAGATTATATTGCTCCACCACAATGAAGCAATAGTTGTTAATCCTGATTTGCACATAGGCAGGCAAACTGAATATAAATCCAGCCTGAAAATCTGCCAAGTTGTAATTTGATAAATCTACTGCTAGATTTTGCATCTCGGTTTGATACTGTGGAGTGATGCAGATTTTATACTCTCTGCGATTACATCTGGCAATATCATTGTGGAGGACAGAGTAGAGGGAAAGAAACTCCCTTCCCTGGTTTAGCCCTGCACTCAGATCGGGATTAATATACCCTGTGTTGAATTGGAGTTGTGAGTGACAGGTTCCTGTGACTTTTTTTTTCTTTTTTTTTTTTTTTTTTTTTGATCATGATCTCGACCTCATTCAGTCCACAGAATGGAGCAGGCTTTGGGCATGATGCAGTTATTAAGTGAGGGAGGTTGTTATCGTGTTTGCTGCCAAAGATGAAAAGAGTGTAACAAACGAGCACGTTGAACGTTATCCTGATGCCTGATGGAAGGAACAGCAGCCTCAACAAAAGATTATGCTGCTCGGACAGTCTAACCTAGATCCTGCTCAAAGTCCTCGGGAAATGTATCTGCCAACTTCTAACAAGACTGCAGCTACGCATGTGTGAACTGAAATTCTCAGAGGCCCCTAATTTGGCCAGATCAGATCTGGTTTTAAAGATCTTTTCTCCAAATGGGAGGCACAGGAGAAGTTTTTGATTAAATGTTTTGCATGCTCTTTGCATTTTTCTCAAAAATCTTATCATATTTCAAGGTGGTATTCCTTCTTCCTGGTGCCTGGAGAGCAGCATGTTTGCAGTTTACTTTCAGCAACAATAAACCACCATGGCAGAAGGCTTCTGGAAAACGATAACTGAACCACATACAGCCATATGCAGCCAGCAGCTTTAAGCAATTCCGTGTACACTGTAGAATGAAAGCTGCAAGGATCTCGGCAGACTAATAATTTCTCTTTTTTTCAGACAGATAAATATAAAGTTCTGTCATTTGAATGACAGCATTGTGAGTGATGCTCCCTATTAGAGTGCCAGCGTGATAGACTGTTGCAAAACACCTATCGCATAATATCCATTCAGACTGATCCAACTAGTTGATTTGCAATGAAAATTGCTGCTCCTGCAGTGCCTTGTTTTCTCTCCCTTTTATTAGATTTCTTTTCATTTAACAAAACAAAAATAGCACACATCGTTGTTTACGTTGGTTGATGGTTTTTGTTAAAAACGCCCTTCTGCAAGGTAAAGATTGGATGGGGAAGATAAGTTATGTACAGCATACATAACTGCATCCTGCTGCTGGTACAGCAGCAGTGGGGAGCTCCTCTACATACAGCAGGGCACAGCAGAGCCAGGTCTGTGCTGTTGGAAAAACTCCACCTTTGCTCTTCCCCATCACAGGGCCAGCCCATAGCTGTAGGCAGGCTTTGCCTGCTCCTTAGAGGTCTGTTAATTGCCTATGGAGGGAAAGTGAGGTGTCCTTTGGTGTCCCTCAGTGTCCCATGGTGTCCCTCAGGCGGGTAGGCGGCTGTGCTGCCACAGAGCCTGCTCACAGTCCTTGGTGGGAGCTGATGGTATGGAGAGAGGCTGTCACTGGGGCTGAGTTGGAGCTGGGAGTGATGGGGAGGGAACACCCTGCATCAGCTGGCAGCAAAGGAGGGCTGGAGGAGTGTGGAGGCAGAGCTCTGCCCATCTGCGTACATCTCCGAATGGTTTCCGTTCTTTTAAGCCAAGTGACTTGTTTGATTGGTTGGTTTTTTTTAAGGTCTTCAATCTTCATCCCTGGAAGTGTTTAAGACCAAGCTGGATGAGGCTCTGAGCAACCTGGTCTAGTGGGAGGCGTCCCTGTCTGTGGTCGGGGGTTGGAACTAGATGATCTTTAAGGTCCCTTTCAACTCAGGCCATTCTATGATTCTATGATGACAGAATGTACCAAGAGATAGCTAAACTCAGTTCTCTATAGGAGTCTTTGCCATCAGCCTCTGACATCTTTTTGCTGCAACTGCTGCATATAGGAAAAGGAAAGGTTGCTATTGCTGCAGTAAATAAGCTGGGATACTAACCACTTCATACTGTTTCCAAAATTTCAATTTATGGGGACTTTTTCCCATCTGAGCTTCACACCTTGTATTTGATGCACCTTTCTGGATATTGTTGTGAATAACTAAATATCAAACCCAAGTCTATAGCCCCTGTACAGTATTGAACTAATCAGTATGTTAGTCCCACTTGGGCTTAGCTTTTAAGAGCTGTAAAGCAGAGCAATGCACAACAGGTTCATCAGTACCTAAAAAAACCTCAGGTATCACGGGGAAAGAGCTTATTGCTTAATACCCATGGCTGTGTGACCCCATGTGATAATAAGATGAAGGTGGAAAGAAGAGAAGGTAAATGACCACACTCCTCTTTTTCTCTGCAGAGTAGGTTTTTCAAATCATCCCAGACTTCACAGGTTTCATGTATGCCAGCATGTACATTGGAAGCAGAAAGTATCTCACTGGAAATTGTTTCAAAAATAGCATTCCTCCAGACAGCTTCTAGTTAAGGTTTTAAAAAGGAAAATGTGCAATTTAATACCTACAGCACTGTGTATGACTTTAAGCAGCTTTATGCACGCACTTCAGGAGCACTGTGTGGCTTTTATGCCTCTTTTCTCCACATGAACTGAAATACCAGTATCTGAGGTAAATGTTAAATGATCTTTGTTTGGACTATTATTTAATTTTTGAACAAATCACAACCACAATTAAGGCAAGTGCTGAAAGGTGGCTGAGGCTGGCTGCTTAACATTTGGTGGAGGAAAAGATGTACATGACTTCAAACCTCACTGAATTTCTGAGAGTCTGAAATCAAAGGGGTGAATGTGAGGGCAGAGAGAAGAAATACGAGACTGGGATTAATGCCACCGACTCAGCATGCGTCAGAGCTATTGGGAAATCTCAACACAGTAACATTTTGGAGCGAATTCAGATCTGGTTTGCCTTCAGAAGGTCAAACACTATGAACAATTTTAAATAAACTATCTCTCAGGGTTCATCTGTGCTATGTACAAGAGCGTGCACTCCTATCTACGTGAACTTGGCTTGACTTGGCAGTCTGCCACTTATCATCAGTTAAATACCTTATTGTACTGCTATAGATGGGTTCAGCCAGGCTGTGCATTTCAAAAGGGTAGGCTGTTTAATGGCCATTTTTGATTTTAGGACTAAGATTGCTTGTTGGCTGCATATTTCAATTTTACTTTTAGTTTTCAAATGGAAGCTGAGATTGTCATGTAATCGAGGAAATAGAGTTTTAAGGAAAACTCTGGTGACAATAAAACAATAATATATAATAAGGCACATATGAATGCCAGCTTAAATCTGCCTTGCTTGCTCATAAAATAAATCACCGAGTAAAATTATCAGACAGATGCAAAAATCAAATTTGAAAAAAATCCCCAAACCTAATAAACTACAACTAGTCCTCTTACATTTAAAAGTGAAATATTAGGTCTGTGATTTCATTACTGAGAATCACCAGGAGACAGTTCCAAGACCAGGAGTAGGAGGCATTCAGAACAACTATCAGGTAGCACCTTCAAAACAAACAGTAGCGAGTCTTCACATGATTTGTGTTTAAGGTAAGAACTGCTTTGCCACAAGATTTTAAGTATGCTAAAAGTTCCCTCCACTCAAGGAAACCAGAAAAAACCATGGAGAAAATCAATTAAAGTACTTAAATATGCTGAAACTATATCCAGCTCAGGAAATGCCTCAGTCACAAAAGGCTGGAGCTTAGGCGAGTATACAAGGGGAGTACCATAAAAATGTGTCATTCACTTTTTGGAGACTCATGGAAATAAGAAATTCAGCTAGATGGGTCTTTGATCTAATATGGTTGCTCTTCTGCTCTGAAACTGAAAACTTGCATGTCTGTAACATCATCTATGACAAGAAAGAGTGGCAAAAGGACTGGAGCAGTGCCTTATAAGGAGAAATTAAAAAGGCTGAGGCTCTTCAGCTGGCAGAAGAGTGCTGAAGGAGTTTTTTAATATCATGAGGATTGTGATTGTAAGCTATTATTCCTCAGATCCTGTAATTCTAGAAGAAGACGTCGTGGGTTATTTTGAAAGAGGAATATTTCAAAACACATAAAATACTTTTCTTTTATGAAGGATGGTGAACTACAACTTGTTGCTCCGGGACGTTGTAGAGGCCAATACCAGAAGCAGCTTCAAAGAGGCACTAGACAAACTCATTAACAAAGGTTCATCCCAATTCTAAAGGGAATATCCAGACATACTCTAATATCTGAATATGAAAATTGTGATTGATAAGCAGCACTAACCGGTTCGATGACCATATGGCAAAGGGCATGAATACACTCCATGAATAGTATCTCCTCTTACCACTGGTTGTGACAGAACACTGGCTGAGGTCTGGCAGGGAATTCTTCCTTGGTAAGCCAAGCAGGGGCCTTGCTGGGTCTTATGAAAATGTCCTGAAAAACTTGCCTGAGAGGAAATCAAACCCTTGCAATTTTCCTGTAAACGGAGTGTAATGATGCTATGGTCCCTCTGAACAATGCAAAACCTGGATGCCAAAGTAGAGCCTCATAATTTCTGCAGAATGACCAGAAATGTTAATACCATTAGTGCTACCAAGTAACTATAGAAATAATGTTATTACCTCAAGGGGAAAAAAAAAAAAAAAAAGGCAATATACTCAGTTTGCCACTACATGTTTTTTTCTGCATTTTTTCTCCTTAGACATCATAACTAATAGATCATGGAAAGATTTAAAGACATCTTTAATTTATTTGATATTTCGGGAAAAAAGACAACATAGACCAGACTTGCCAGCTTTCAATTCTAAATACTGTCATTTCAGTTGTATTGTTCTAAACCATTTCAACGAAAGGAATAGTAGAGGAAGCAAAATACTGTTATTAAGAGAATTCTATAATGCTTTTCTCTGTACAACGCAATAATTGTAGCTCTCCTGAACCATTAGGTAGTCCCTTCATCTATCACTGGACTAATGCTGTTTCAGATACATGTTATCAGAACAGAGCACTACTACTAAATTTAGAGATTTCTGTTAGTCATAAAAGCAAGAGCTTTCTGGGAAAGCTGAGAGGGAAATGTGATAAAGAACTTTATGGACAGCATTAATTTCCTTAGAGAGGTCTGATTCTGGTTCAGAGAGTGAATCCTGAAACCATCCCTACTTTCTCCCCTCAAAGGAGACTCTTCTATGGGGTGGAGAATATCTCCAAGAGATCAGGCAATCATCTTCTGGTAGGGGCTGAACAAAATTTTAAACGGCTGATTACGCCATTCTCATGAGCATTATGCTTTACATCATCATCAAACATTTAGGTCCACTGATCCATCAGAAACTGTGCTCAACAGTGTTGAGGAGTGGCTTTGCTGAAAAGTATATAGGAAAATTCAGGCTTCCTCTGCCAGAATGATTTTGAATATGCTGTATATATTTCTGTGGGTTTTTTTCTTTGTAAATTAGTTTGTTGATTTTTATGGGATAAGAAAAATCTCTTGATTTTGCTGCTTCTGTATTCCTGAGGTATGTCATATACATAAATTGTCATGAAATTAGTTGTAATGAGCAGAAATATCTATAATCTCTAATCTTGGTATACGTTATGAATTTCAGCCAGTTTAACTACTTGAAGAACTAAGGCAATGTGAATGGCATAACACTACCCTTTGACTTCAGCCAAACTAGGTTTCTTCAGTGAGGTCAAAGAAATCTAACTCACTAAGACGAACTCTCAGTCCTAAATGTTGTGCATATCCAATTCCATAATACGTTGTGTAAGCACAGTTTGTTTAATGATCTGTAAGACCTAAGGGTAAAGTCAAGTGTATAAGAAACTGTTGTGCCATCTTAGAGGCTGCAGGCTAAAATAAAGTTCCTTCCTCTGCACCTGATTAGACTCATATTAGGTGAATTTGTCCTGCTTACTCTACAGCCTAGGATATTTATGGTGCCTATATTCAGCACATTTTTTCCTTTAAGTGAAATCTGATGATTCCATTAAAATCATGTCACTATGTCGCAGCTTAATCAAAGCTTTCAAGGACTTCAAGGGTAGTGTTCATCTTGCAAAACATATGTCTATAAAATGGGTATATAGATCTTTACTCAAAAAATTCTATGTTTGAGCCACCAGGCTCAATAGATACTGAGATAAGAGAATAGATACTGGTCTATAGTGCAGACATCCAAAATAGATCATATGATCTAAAATATGTCTATGCCTTTCAGTTATCTGTAAAAGAAGCGTGTGATGATGAGCATGGTACAGACATCGGTCTTACTGATGTCACCTCATTAGAAGCTGAAGTGTGTGGACCTTTATCCAGGTTGAGAGAATTACATCTCCCAACCACATAACAGGTCTCTGAACCAAGGATCCATAAACTAATTAATTCTGCTGACCAAGGTCTATCTGCAAGTCTGGAGAAGTGTGGCGATTTCACCACTTGTCTGTAGGTGTGCTGTGAGTGAGCAGTATTCTGCTGCTTTGCAGAAGAGTGTCTATCCATCCCAAAATTTCCAAGTTGGCTGCAGATAATTTTGTTGCTGAACAGCTTATAATCACCAATCCCCCTTCATTTTGCAGCATATCACTGGTGTAGCTGCTTCTCTGCAAAATTTAAGCCCCCACAGGAAAGCTCTCACAAGAGGCTGATTTTGTGCAGTAATTGACCTTGATGAGGGGCAAGGAGAGATAAGATAACCATAACCCAAAGGCCATCAGTCTGAGATTTTATACACTCATAGTCATTTCATTTTGCCTTTGACATCTTTAATTCACCCAGGACTTAAAGACAAGAGATTTCTATTTCATGCTTATTTGCTCATATTAGTGTCTAGGGAAAATTAACACTTACGGATCTGAAACACTACATTCAGAAAGTTCTAGATGGTTTAAAGCTCCAACATTATTTATCTTTGTTAGCTTCCATATTCCCAGGGACAAACACCAGCTGTTTGCAATGTTACCTATTTAATCAACTTTAACTTGTATACCCAGCAGCTCTGCAGTGGATTTTGAAAGATAGTGCTAACACGGGCATCATTTCGACTTTATATTTTCTCAAAGATTAACTGCTTCTAATCAATTTCTGAGATGAACAAAACATAACAAGTTTTTCCCACAGTAGCAAACACACATCTTGGTTTTGTCTGTTTAGTCTTCCTCCTGTACATATTTCTGTTCTAACTGATACAAGGTTAATGCTTTCTTTACCTGTATTTTCTCATGTTTTTCCTACGAATAGTTGCAAAAAGATGTATGAGGCTTAAGCAAAATACTTCATAGCATATACGTGTAAAATTTAAGTTTAAAGAATTTATCTGCTTTTTTTTTTCCATACCACGTCTTCCTTGTTTGAGATCATGGAATTAGTACTGCAAGTTCAAAGCTGATTATGTTGCCTAGTCTTTTTTATGTTATTTAGGCCAGAACTAGATGTAAAGCCATAAAAATTTTGTAGACTTAGAGGCAAATTTCCGAATTTTGTATCTGAATTTAAGAAAGTAATTTCAGATACCTACATGAGAAACAACTGCTATATGAAATTTCTTAGCCCTTCAGAAGTTCTGAAAGAGAAAATAAGTGCTTGGTACTGTTCTCCTGGTATGCTCCTGAAAAAGGATTATGGTGATTCACCATAATCCTGTTAATAAAATAATAATTTATTTTTATCAGGTGTTCCTGGTGATGTCAATTCATATTAAATTCCTCCTTCTTCAGGTCTTGCAAACTTTTAGTTTTTTTTCTGTAGGAGTGGATATTACAAAATCCACAAAGTGGACAGAGAGACTTTGTAGAGAAAGTCCAGATTTAGACAGGAATCCAACATCTGAGGCTGATTTACAAAGCATGTTATGAGCATGTCACTGAAATCTCAAGAATTAGAGATATCTGAGAGAAAGCAGTCAATATTTACTTACCATGCTCATCCAGTAGTATGTTGTCTGGTTTGATGTCCCTGTAAAATAAGGACAGGAATACATTATATTTCATCTCCAAACAATTTTAAAGTTTTCCCCATCTGGGTATGAGGGCCAAGTGACTTAAATAACTACACCACCAATGAAAACCATATCATACATAAAGGCAAATGATTTTTATCTATATCTTTTTGCTGCCCTAGGAAAATATGTATGCTAAAGAGGCTTTCTAGGTTTCTATTTCATATGGTTTTGTTTTCATATGTTTAGCATTGACATGGATTTGCTTTTCAAGATTATGTACTTTATTCTTTCTAGCAGTGGGAAAAACAAGAAGGAAGATTTGCATCTAGGAGGTGCCTGATTGCCTCAGGGACTCTGCATTTGACAAACCCAAGAAATCATTTAATTGGAAACACTGGTGATCTACCCTTTCCACCAGATGCCGTTAACCTGCTGTGCTCACATGCCCTGACACTCACTTATTGTAGAGTCCTGCTGGCTGTCTTATGCTGACTGGATAAATCCAGCAGCTCTCCTTTTAGCCTCTGAATCCCCACTTGGCTGTCTGTAATGGCAGGTACCATGCTTGGGAAAGGATTTGGGATAAGGGAGGATGGAGATCATGATGTGCTGAAGCATGAGCTCAACTCTGCCCTTCTTGGCACAAGGGAAAAACATTGCCCTGGAGAGCTGCACTTTCAGGATCATTTTTCCACTGACCTACGTTCATGCTGCTGTCAAGAGGAATGGAGATTGACAATAGTGACGAACAGCAGACATTAATGGGCAAAAACGAGAACACAGGAAGCTCCACCTCTACATCAGGAAAAACTTCTTTACTGTGAAGGTGACAGAGCCCAGAACAGACTGCCCCGAGAGATTGTGGAGTCGTCTTTGCAGACTTTCAAAACCCACCTGGATGTGTTCCTGTGCAACCTGCCCCAGGTGAACCTGCTTTGGCAGGGGGGTTGGACTAAATGATCTCCAGAGGTTCTTTCCAACCCCTACCATTCTGTGATTCCCACCCTCTTACTTGGCCCAACATCATTGCTCACGGTGTGGACGTGTTCTGGGAGTAACTCATCTCTTCTCCTTACCCGCCTGGATCAGTCCTTGGTTTGGCTCACCTTATGATGTGGTGAGTGTGATGTGGGAGTGCTGTGTGGCTCAGCCTTTTCACTGGCAGCTTGTGCTTCATGCCATTTTCAAGCTATGTTCTTAATGGGAGATGCACTGATCCAGTTTGAGCAAAACATTTGCCCCTTAGGCTGAATTTTCCACTTATCTCAAAAGACAAGGTACTATAAAACTGTCAAAATGAGTTGTTGAATGAGACTGCAAATGAACTCCAAACACTTTCACCTGTGTAATTTCTTTTAGCCAAGGGATGGCTTAATTATTCCAATTTAAACATTTCCTAGGGAATCCTATCCTGACTTAAACACATACTAATACATACTTAGATTTCGCTAACAAGTTTTCTTCAATATACCCACAAATGGAATAAAGAAAGAAATGAAATGTTGCAAAAGGAAAATGTATTATACCAGAACACTACTTGTTTTGTTTTTTTTCCAATTTTAATTAGAGAATGACTTCTAAAGGAAGCATCATACAGGAATAAAATAGCAATAGCATTTAGAATGTGTACATTGCTTGTATGATATGAGCTTAGTCATCACCCAAACTCCACACTTTTATTGACAAAAGAAGGAACAGTACAGTTTAGTATTCTGAATTCCACACTTTCTAGCCCCTCCTGAGAATCATATGAAATTGTGAAGTACTCTAAGATTATGTTTACAATTTGTGTGGCAGCAGCTGGGGAAACGTAGGATAAATAAGAAATTACTTTGAATCATTCCCCGCACATTTGGAAATAATGTAGGATGCGTATGTGTCTGTTTGAGTAAAAGGATCTCACTATGAATTACCATCTGGAATGGAAATTTGAAATTATACTGATATTTCAGTGCGAAACAGTCTTTCTTCTGCACAGTTTACAGGCTACCTATAATTGCCTGATCCAGCAGCAGATCTAGCTATATGTGTAATGTAAGGGGAAATCTTTCCTACAGCCCATGTCACCCACAAACCTCCAAACTCTGACTTGTCTCCTTCCTCTCCCTTGTAGTCACTTGTCATATCATTTACCATACCAAAACCTCTTCCTCCTCTGATTTCATCTGGGTGAAGTTGTGAGTTATAGGTCAACTGAAGGGTTACATATCTTTGCTTATATTATAAAAATTCTCTTTGGTTTAATTATTATAGGAAATTCTCTTCATTTTTATATGTAGTGTTGTATCTAATCTCTCAATTGATGAAACGGTTTTTGGAAGAGCTGCTGTCCAGCTGGTATCAAATGTTTTTGCCAGTAACAAAGCAATTTCTCTTTTTTTGATAACTGTTTTCTGGTAAGAGTTGGAATTGTGATTTCATATTAAATAGTCTTTGTGATTGATCCACAACTTGAAAACACGGAAGTGACTTTCATTGGAAATCAACATGTCATAGTTTTGACTGTTGAATGAAATCTTTTAAACTTTGTCTTCACAAAGTTTAACAAGCACAATCTGTCTCTGCAGTTCTCACGTAGGTAAAAAGATTGGGTGTCACATCCAAGCACATTAGAGCCTCTCTGTGGCTTCCTAAAATCAGTGATACCTTCAACATTGCTCCAAATCGTTTTGCCTGGTTTAAGAAAACAAAATTAGAATGCTACTATCACTGAGAATAAAACTGATCAAAAGGAGAAATTTAGCTTTATGAGCTATTGCCCATATTGCAACACCCAGGGATTGCCCATTACAAGACTCTGCCTTTTCTATCTTTTTTCTTTTAAGATGAGATTAAACAATTTGAATATTTGCTATGGTATTGCACCACTAAATCAATGATATGTTTTTATTGCCATCAGGAAATACATTGACAAATCCACTTGGCAACTGTATATATTATGAAATACATTCTTCATGCAGTTGCATCTGTAATGTTCAGAGAGTGCTTATCTTTCTGTGACTAATTCAGGCAGTGGCTGATACTTGATACAGATGCATACAGACTTTAAAGCCTTTTGTGCCCAAGGGGTCTTCCGCACCGTGGGCTCTGCCGACATTGCTCATCTTGCTCAAGGGCAGGACTGGAGCTAAGGGCAGGCACAACAAGTTGTATCGCCTTGCACTGAGCAGCCTAACCTCTGAGTTCCTGAGGCAACTGGATAGTCTCATAACCATGCTTCAGATCCGAAAACAGGCTCTTAAACTGCTTTGTACAGTAAGTAAAAGTTGTAGGCTAACTTAAGCCAGAAGCTGAACAATTTTCATAAGTAAGTAAGATGCTGCTGGTTTGGGACCACATGCCTGGAGACATGTGTGATGCATAGGCTGATGTGTCAGGTGAGACAGCAAGTTGTAAGGTCACTGTGAAGAATGTGTCTGCCAGCAGCACTCTGTTATGTGCTCATCCCCAGTTTACAGCATGGCACTAAAAGCTCCCATCTCCTGAGGCAGCTTGTTGAAAGCTCCAAAGATTGCAGAGGAATGAGGCCACAGCTCCGCCCTTGCAGTGATCACTGCCTCCTAGGTAGAAGATGGGGGCGTTCTACACAGTCAAGGGGATGACTTGGCAGGTCTAGGAACATTGTATTTAAGATTACTGGATATATTCAGAATGGAGGACTTCCAGGATCTGTTGCACAACAAACAGCCAGTTCCATTAAACAAATATTCTAGTTAAATTCATTTGAATTGTAAAATGACTATTTATGTAGGAAGATGGATTTAAAAGATAAAACCTCTTTTGTTAAGCAGTTTAAATTCCAACATGTTAAGTGAAACTCTGTTTTGACTACACATCAGTTTTTCAGAATACATTTTTTCCCCTTAGTAAGCATGTTCAAACAATGAGCGTGAAATTCGGTGCCTTAACTTCAAGGTTTTCCTCTTATCCGTATCTCTAGCTTAGAGAATGAATTGAAACACTCATTTCATAATCTAAGTATCTTGAACCAGCTCATAAAAGAAACTGAAGGACTTCTGAAAGGAGCAGACTCACAATTTGGATTCAGAGGAGCCCTAGCCTACCCTCTAACTATTCACCAGGCAACGACCAGCTGAGCTGGGACAGGGTCCTTGACACTGATTTCATAACTACAACTTTCTGTCTGTACCAGTGCTACTCCAGCTCTTTTTATACACAGAAGAATGAGAGCAACATAGAAATGGGAGTAGAGAAACCTTCAAAGTCTTTGCTCAGTGACAGGACTAGACATAACTAGTACAACAGCTGGCCCAAGAAACTCAAAGGTGTGGACAAATGAGACAAAATTTGGAAAAAACACAGTTGAATTACCACTTGTTAATACTGCCTGTGAAACCATTTCTAGCTTTCTTCAATTGCCTTAGCTACAAATGCCAAACTACAGCTGCCTGAAGGATGAAAGTACAGTAAGAGGGTGCTGCATATAATTTTGAAATAGGAAAGAAAGGTTAATAATCTGTTTGTGTCTTCTATAGCAGCTTGGCCAAATGGGCATTCAATGCTTGAAGTTACTCTTTCTGCACAGAGGAAAACCAAACTGTGACTCAACTCATGTTCACTGCATATGCCATTCGGGGTCCCCTGAACTCCCTGGCAAGGCTTACAGTTATTAGAAAGGACTTAGGTTCAATAATCTGCAGTTTTAATTACCACTTCCATCAATGGTTAGGTTTTTTTCTGGTGTTACTAATTGGGGTAGAAGCAGATTTCTAAATTAAGAAGCAGAGAAGTTGCAGAGTCTTCATCCTTGGAGGTTTTCAAGACCTGAATGAATAAACCACAAGCAACCTGGTCTGATCTGAAGGCTGACCCTGATTTGGGATGAACATTAGGCTAGAGGCCTCTGGAGGTGCCTTCCAGCCTGAGTTAGTCTGTAAGTCTATGAAAATTAATATATTCAAGCTCAAAGTGCCCTTCATTTTGGCTACAGAAAGTTCATGAAAGATCGAAGTGACTCAGGAGTGGACTGTGTTTATGGAATTTAGTGAGTCTTTAGTACTATTCACTGCAGCTAGAAGACAGTCAGAGCTTCCACATGTAAAATTCTATCATGAGGCTTGAATACTCATGAAGAAAACAGTAGGAATAAATAGCCTATCTTCAGCACAAAAGGAGGTTAAAATTGAAATGCTCTGCAGTTCAGCACTGGAGAGGTTTAACACAGTATTTTTTAGCTATGTGAAGTGGCAAAAGAATGAAGATTATTATATCCAAATGAAGATTATTTCATCTGAAGAAGACTCTCAGAAATCTCAGTAAGAGTGAGCAAAACTAGGTGATTATACAGCCAGTGCCAGATAAAATGAAGAATAGACACAAATGATATATATACTCAGAAGGGGAGAATCTGAATTATTCATTGTGATTAACAACCATAAACAACCTTCCAGAGGTCACACATTTTTGTCCCTTATGTAGGTCAGATAGTCATTGAAAAGAAGGCTGGAAAACATGAGATGATGCCATTTGCTCTAAAGCTGGAAATCTAGAATAATCTCAAAAAAAAATTTCATGTGTACTGCTGCAAATTAGCAAACAGGATATTGTAACTTTTGATCTCTATTGATATCAACTGGGTTTGAAACATTGATCTAGAAAGGAAAGGTGTCTGGTTGGTGAAGTCAGCGTGAATTGCCCAGTTTTCTCAAGGAATAAAAGTAATGGTTCGTTTATTGATTACCACTTCACAATGATAACAACTAGTTCTAAATAGAAAAATACAGGGGGCGGGGGAAAGGTGCTACACCATAATTTAAAACAAAGGATTGGTCCTTCAGGTTAAGTGGTTTCATAGGATCTGAAAGAAAATAGTTGAAAAAAAGATAAGATCTGGGGAAATCTGAACAAAATAATTTCCCAAGAGTAAAGAACTAATAGATTAGGGTTGTTTAGTTAACAGAAAAGAAGTGATGTGAGAGGCATATCAAGTAATAAATAGCATCTGGATAGTCAATAGAACTTCTCTATTTGCTTTTCAAATATGAAAGCAAGGTTCGTATTTCATAAAACTGAAGTGAATAAACAAAGAGTTTTATTTGTACAACTGAGTATTAAACTCAAGTCGATTACTACAAGACATAATCGTGTAAAAAAGCTTCAGAAGTTTAAAGATATAGCCATTGATGCGAATACCAGAACTACCAGCTAGAGTTCCTCCAGATAAGATTAATCTAATTGATTTAGGAAAACACCTCTACAGCAAGTAGAGATGCTGTGTTCCCTTCACCTTTTTGAAGCGCATCCATAATGCCAAAACACAAGATCTATACATTTCCTTAAGCCTGTGAGAACCGAAAAGCAAACACTGCCCATCTGGTTTATTCTCCTTTCATGTTTTGCAGCAAAGATACAAACTTCACAAGCTTCAATTCTGCCATGTTTAAATTTGTGATTTTTTGCTTTTGCTTGTATTTTCTCCTTATTTCATCGAAAGATTTTGTGCATTTCCAACACAGAGAGCAGTTCTTTGTCCATCTGAACAGCTTTTTAATATTATCACAGAGGAAATATTTCAGTTATCTCTGAATGGGTCTTAATTCACAGATGTAATAACCCCCTAACCCTTTATCTGATATCAGCAAAAGTCGAAAGTACATTATTTCAACTTTATGTCTGAGAGGTTTTACTCTTTGTCTTGCTGACTCAGAGCAGGATCTAATGTATTACCACATCTCCATTCTCCTGACCTTCCGAAATCCCGCAGTAACATCTATGAGCACTTCAGCTGATAGCAGTTTTATCAGCATGACTTATTTTAACTGTTTTTCTCTGGATGAGGACCATCGAGGCTTCAGTTCTTCATTAACCAAAGGCAACTTACCAGAGAAAACTCAGAGAAAACTTTGTGTACAAACTCATGAAATGAAGTCTCAGTTTTTTAAAAGAAGCTCTTAACAACAGGGGTTGTGTGGTCACCCTCCTTGGAGTTTTTCAAGACATGACTACAAACTAATCTGGTCTGATACCCTATCTGACCATGCTTTAAGCAGAAGGTTGGACTAGAGACCTCCTGAGGTCCCTTCCAACCTGATTTTTTCCCATGATTCTTTATGTATTGACAGGGAACAAAAAGGGCTTTCTCCACCCTTCAGGTCAGGAGCAGTAACTCAATAGCTTCCTATAAACCATACCAAGCACTACAGCCCATGATGAATCTCCTCCAGGGGCAACAGTAATGCCTAGAGCCTATTTACAAATTAAATCCATGGGTCACAAGATTTGCTTGTCTCAGTCTGGATGTAGTGAGCCCATATTAAAATATGGATCACTAAAATTCATCGGCTTACAGTTAAAGCAGCCTTGCAGAATACTAAGGTGGGTCATTTTGGTTTTTTTTCTCAGAAAATGTTTCAAAAAAGCCAACGGAGAAATTAAATTAGGTGGATTTTGTATTCTTATAAGGATGCAAAGGAAGCAAGGTCCAGAAAAAGGCCCTTGAAGTCAATGGAAGGATTACATTGGCTTTGGTAGATGTTGCTTCAACCCTAAGAATATTTTTCTCATAATATTTCTCTTTAGTGCTACAATCATACTGTATGTTGTATAGGACTAACCTCGAATTACTGTGTTTAAAGGCTTTTTTTCATAATTATGCATCTTATTTATTGTACTAATTATTATAACAAATTATTGTTTAATTAATTATTAGCATTGACTACTTCTTAATTATTTTTTCCTTATGCAGAAAAAAGAATTTCAAGTTACTGTTTTCACTGTGAAAAAAAAAAAAAGATCGTGGTAGGTCAAATTAACTACTTTTTAATCTACAGTGACCTTCACAATCCTGTTTTCGTTCTCTTTATCAAAATAGTCCCAACAGTCAGGACTGAAAGTGAACATTGGTTGTATTCTTGGATATAGGGAATGCCATATGAAGACTATGAGTCTGCATTAACTATTAGATGCAAATGTTAAAGTCTAAAAGAAAACTGCTACCATTAAAAAAAAAACCACCACAGTAAATAAGCAATAATTTCTGGATAACAACCCAAAGTCATGTAAGGATAATTCCAATAATCTCAGTTTACTGATTCTCTCAAATATTAAATTATTCTCAATTATTTGCTCATAACTCATTTATATACTACAGAATATACCTGAAGAGACCCTTCTTTTATTTTTTTTTTTTTAGGCTTAGTTAGTCACATCGATGTTTTACATTAAATGAGAAATATATAACTCCCACACAATAATAAACTAATGTGACAGGAATAGTTCTGGACAATTTTCATTAATATTTATATTAGCTGTATAAGAGTTCTTAAGAGCCATGAAATGGCAATGAGTTGGAAAGTATAAGTTTCAGCTGAGGATTATTTGTGTACACGTGAGGTTTATCACTATATCAGAGCACTGAAGTGAACCATAACATACCTTAGAAAGGGGTTTCTCCCAGTTACAGAACAAAACATGAACAAATTCTGATTTTCACAGATAGAGACCTTATTTCCTTCCTATTTGATATTTAGATTCACAAATAATACGCATGTCCAAGGCATGCAGTTCATAAAGAAAATGAGTGCATACACAGTGAGGTTTTCTTATGGCAAATGTGTCGAAGCTTTGAATGAAGGAAAAGTCAATATACACTGACCACTGTAGAGCCAGGAAATTAATTTGGTCAGAAGTGTTTTGCTTCCATAAGAGTAGCACAGAAATGGTGTATCCTCCAGAGCTGAACTGTGCAGAGTGCCTACCAAGAGTGCTTGCTGGAGAAATAGCCTTAATGAAGTCTGATGCATCCTTTCTTCTTTCATCAACACCTCATCACTCATTTCTCTTTTTAGTTTTTTGTTCCTGACCAACGTCCTTCCTAGTTTCAAGAAATGCTCAGTGGTATTAAAACAACATCATAGTATGAATCTCAGAGTTCTTTATAGTTATTTCCTATCAGATGGACGGAAAAGAAAGACTTTTGAGTGTTCCAGACCTTTGATTGCCAGTTCACATATCCCTCAATTAGATCTCACCAATAATTGCTGCCACTTACTGTCGTTTCATAAAAAGACCTTCAAAGTCTTCTGTTCTGGCTCTAATGAATGCCATGACATGGCACAATCATGTGAATCACTGTAATTTTGAAATTTAAAGACTTCAGCAAAATTGGAAATTAGCTGAGAAGATGTTGTATTAGATTACGAGAGTTCTGTAAAGAAAATGCATCTTGTGGATGCTTGTTTGTACAAATCTGAACGTGTTTCCACAAGGCATCACATCTGACACTCAAGCTACCAGAATAAACAAGTTCAGAAATAGGCTTTCACAGTTCATGGTGTCTGACTGAAACAGGAATGAGGAAACAATGTCTGTTAATAAAAATCACTGGTCATAGGTGTGGACAGCAAACTCAGAAACAAGTGACCGAGATGCAAAAATTTAACTCCTGGTCCTGAGTTTTATATGTTTAAACTTGAACTAATTCACTGACAACCAGAGACACAGGTAATTTATGGCTGCATGGCTTTTGCTGAGTTGAGCCATTTATAGGAATAAGTAAAAAGGAATGCACCTTTTTAAGCTATTTTTCTTTTAAGTAAGGACAAAATTCCAGTACAGCCAAGATCTGCTAATGCTGCTTGAAAGTAAAATAAATGGCTGTTTTCCACCAGGATGTCCATGCATACATGGGAAAAGGTACAATAATTCATTCAATCCACTCAGCCATTTCCATTTGCACTTTCTGGAGCCTGTTATACACAAAGGACTTGCACTGTCAAAGGACATCGCTTCCAGTGTCCTGTTCTAGTCTGAAATGTCAAACCCCTAAAATATTATTTGGTCTATGTTCTTTGTCAGCCTCATCTCCACCCAGAAAAAAAAAATATTAATCTGCATTTAAGATTCCATATAAAGCATGGAGCCAAATTTGTGGTTTTGCAGAGATTTACCAGGTACAATTTTAAAATCATCAACTTACAGTAGAAAATTGGAGGTTTTTGTCACATAAATACGTCTATGTGGATAGATAGATATCAGATGTCTTAGGAAAAACCCCCTCTTTCCTTCAAGAGAAGTTCACACTAACAAATATTACAACTTCAGAGGTAATCTGATTTTATCACAGTGTTCTAATACTTTTATATTTTTACTGGACATTCAAATCTCACAGTACTTTTTAAGCAAATTTTAAATCTAAAATTTAATAAAATTCCACAGAATTTTGTGTTAAAAAAAAATGAGTTAAAGTTTCAGGATTTGAAAACCATTTCATAAAACTGAAACATCTTTGGCAAGATTCTATATGTGTGATTCCAAATAATATATTTATCATCTATCAGAAATAAAGAATTTTTTTTATTATACAACCTGTGATGTATTACTCACAAAACTGAGGTACTCAACAAGTCATTAGGCCTTGCAAATAAAATATTTTCATTGGGTCTTCCTATTTAAAATCTCTTTTATTTGATTTTTTTTTGTCTCTCTGCAATTCCCAGTCCTGGGGCTTTAATGCAGAACCAATATATCTATAACTGCTTACAACTAATTATCTGGTAGCAGGCAGTCATATGATATCAATCAGAATCCTTTCACCAAGCCCATTACCACACTTCAGAGCATTTTCCTTCTGTGTGGCAACAAGACCATTTTCTAGTATGTATGAAAGATACATACAGATGCTGTAAAAATTACGGTAAGTGAAAAAGCTCTCAAGAATGAAGGCCTCTGAAGATCCTGCCCTATGTTCCTCTGAAGAGTGTCTGGACACCTGATTCAAGTCTTGGGATCATAGTACCAAGATCTATAGAAATAGGTTATTGTGATGCTGAGCGTTATGGTGCCTGTTGTTCCTTTTTAGTTTAGTACTGTTTTTCACCAGGTGTCCTTGAAGAACTTGGATTTTCTCAGCACTTGTACTAGTACAAGTACAAACTTGGCTAATTTTGTATATCTCTTAAAATATAGCTGTCAAAGAAGGCATCAAAACACGCTTATTTACGAATACCTCAACTGGAACAAGCTTGTTATTTTCCAATTTTATCTCCATTTGGAAAAATACAATTAGGAAAATATCTTCAATTCTCTACTTGTAACAATAGGTGGCAGTAATGATATCTACATCTGCCTGAATGGCCAGTGGTCTTTGGAAACACTCTCAGTTTTAGCTTAGAAAAATAGTTGTAGCAGATATTTATACCAGGTTGAAGAAGATGATCTTTTTAAAAATAGGAATACTGTACTGACCCTTTCAAATTTCTGGGTATATATAGCCAGATAAAGGTCTTCTTTGTCTAGGTTCAGCTCCTGAAATTGCATAGATGCTAAATTAAAATAAAAATATTTAACACAAGATACTTCATCATATTGTTCTGTCTGAAGAGCTAATATGACTTTATCACAGAGGTAGTTATACACTGCAATGGCAAGAAAAATAAATGACTCTTATTTGCTTTAAAAGCTAGAAAAAATTCTCCAAAGGAGAACATGAACCTGTAGCTTGCCTTCTCTATGCTGCATTGTATAACGTCTCAGACTAGGATTGGAAAGCACCACTGTGGCCATATAAATGGAACTTCTACATAATAAAGCCCAGACTATGTTATCCAGGATGCCTTTTCTGGACACAGTGGTTCTTTTCAAGTGAACATAATCCAGCACAAATGACTGGTAGACAAGCTAATGGTAAGTTTTCATCTTGCCTCAAGGACTCAGACTAATGACAAACGTGCCAGATCTTAGAATTGTTTTCTAGAGCTAATGCTAAACATGACTTACAGCCCCTGGACTTTTGGGTAGCTCTGAGAAGAACCTTGAACACTTGTCAACACTGCGATGATGCCAAAATTTCACCACATTTCAAATAAAAAGTCTTTCCAGATAAATGTCTCTTCAGATCACACAGAGGAGTCATGCAGAATCACCAAATAGCAGTAATTTGCTGGTATCTCATGGCCTATGACTAATCTTTCCTGTGTTGTATCATCGAGTATTGCTGAGATTTTTTGTGTGTATGAGTACAAGGGTTATACTCCTATGTGTGAATTAGCTTTCAAGAACAGGTGACATCTTTGATAACCATGGGAAGTGCACACCTCATTAGATGCTCACTGGAGTGTGGCATTTGGAAAGAATTATCTGGTCCAGCAGGAAAGCATATACAGTGCAACGGTGATTCTTCTTTCCTCAGAGATATCATGTGAGAGCTTTTGCCTAGAAATAAGGGGGAGAATGTACTCGGTGTGTACTCTGCCAGGAATTGAGAGAGTATCAGTCTCCTTCCAGTCAAAGGCATAGGTCCTCTTTCAATTTATATAGGCAGAACTCCATCTGTGAAACTAAATGAGGGAAAGAATTCATGACATTTGTCCTCTGCCTAAAGATAAATTAGGGGTGCCTTGTTACTGATAAGCATGTTTGGCTTTATCTGTTGTAAAAAGCTCGCATCGGAAATGCGTTGGTTTGCAATGGCTGAAATTCATAAAACCTGCATGAAATACAGATGGGTTTTCCCTGCATGAAAAACAGAATAGACCCTTTTGGATGCACTATATCTCCAAGAGTTTTCTCAGCTTATCAGGCAAACTCAAAAAGAAAATACATAGAAATCCAAAGACACATGTGCTTAAGCCCCTGTTCGTGGTGTGTAACACTGTATGATATCCCTAAAATTTGCCTTAAAAGCCCTATCAACTTTTACATATACAAGTTCATCAGACACCTGTTAGAATAGCAGCATCCACAATAATATCACATCTTTTAACAAATGTTTCTTTGATCCATACCAAAGTGCAGTTAATAACAGCTGACATAGCTAGCAATTAAAGTATAGTACAGCATGGTGGACATGTGCAAGTCAAAGGATTTGACAGCAACTTCCAAAAGTTCCAGGTCTTCATCCAGTGCCAGAGTAGTACTGCATCCCTTCGATGTAGCAGTAAAGCTTCCCATGAAGCACATTTTCTGCTGATATGAGTTTCAGAAGTAGAGTGTAGTGGGGAGAAGAGCTGTAGACCATCAAGCAGAAAACAACCATGTGATGCTGTCTTGTTCACTCTGATCTGAAAGCTCAACTGCTAGCATGAATGTCAGATTCTCCATCACCCTTGCCACTGTCATCATTTTCTGCTGGGTCATTCCCCTGACATAAGAACCATAGGTATAAGCATTTGGGCCTGGTTGTTTAGCCTAGAGAAGAAGAAGGTCAGAGGAGACTTCATCACTCTACAACTACTTGAAAGGAGGTTGTAGCAAGATGGGTTTCAATCTCTTTTCCCAAGTAACAAGTGACAAGATGAGAAGAAATCACCTCAAGTTGTGCCAGGGGACGTTTAGATTGGATATTGGGAAAAAAAATGCTTCGCAGAAAGGGTTGTCAAGCATTGGAATAGGCTGCCCAAAGAAGTGGTAGAGTCATCATCCCTGGAGATATTTAAAAGGCATGTAGATGTGGCACTTAGTGACGTGGTTTAGTGGAGGACTTGGCAGTCTTAGGTTAGCAGTTGGCCTCAATGATCTTGAAGGTATTTTCCAACATAAGATGACGCCACGATTCTGTGATTCCTCAAACTGTCTACCTCAGATCCCATGAAATACACAACCAGG